>CM076848.1:10395770-10524136 GCA_039519185.1 Astragalus membranaceus
TACAGGAAGCGATTCATGTTGAGAAGAAGACACACAAGATAGGGTTTTGTGAAAGAAGTGTGTTATTGGAAACAATAGGGTTTGTGAAAGACACGGGAAACTAAAAAACTTGAGACAAAGAGGGAAACTAAAATTTTGTGAAAAAAAGTTTGTGCCATTTGGCGACTAAAAAATCAGTTGCTAAGTATAAAATTTAGCGCCTGAAAAATCGGTCACTAGCGTCAGTGACCAAAAAATCGGTTGCTAAATTACATAGTACAGAGTGACAGAAAAGTCGGTCACTAAATGACAATTATTTTATTTGTATATCTGGAAAACGATATTTTTCCTTTCTTTAGCAACTGATATTTCGGTCGCTACGAATATATAATAAACCAGTCTCTATTTCGGCCACTAAAAATAGATTTTCTTAGTTCCCCACATTTGGTCTCTAAATCGGTCACTATAGTGACCGGTTATATTCGGTCACAAATTCGGTTGCTATTTTCTGTTTTTCTAGTATTCATAATCCCTTCATCTCTATAATAATGAGACAGGAGACTAATAGAAAGCGATATGGTAGTAATGTTTGTGAAGGTGTGTGTAGCAGCAAGGCCAAAGGGGTGTATTTATGCCTTCCTAGTGTTCTCTTTGGCTCTTCCTCGAAATTGTCGTGATGGAGGGTATTTATAGTAGCTAGCTACTGTGAATCAATTTTACGTATTACTAATATTTTATTTATTTATTTAGTTATTTAAAGGAAAAAGGTTGAATACATTTAATTGAATAGAGGCCCTAGAAAGAATGTTTCTATTTTAATTTTTGACACAAGCTCTAGAAAGTTTCTTATTTAAATTTATATTTATTATATTTATACAATTATGTAATTTAATTGAATAGAGGCTCTAGAAGGTTACTTAATTTTCCTTTTAAAACTACATAATGCTTTCATTCATAAAAGTATTTTCACTACAAAAAAATTGCCCATTAGCGACGGAAATTAGCGAGGGACTAATGTTCCCTCGCAAAAAACTGGAATTAGCGACGAAATTTGCTAGGGAATAGGGGCTGTCGTATTTTTGAGAATTAGCGACAGAAATTTTGAAAATTAGCGACGGAATTTCAGTCCCTCGCTAATTTCTAACAGTTTTCAGATGATAGAACTCAGTGCAGGTATTTAGCGACGTAATTTCAGTCCCTCTCTAATTTCTGACAGTTTTCAGATGATAGGACTCCGTGCAGGTGTTTAGCGACGGAATTTGCAGTCCTTCGCTAATTCCGTCCCTAATTTTTTTAACTTTTCAGCTTATTTATCCTCTCACACGCAACTACAAAAAAAAACGTCATTTAGTGACCGATTTTTCGGTCACTATACGGGAAAAATCGGTCACTACACAGTTTAGTGACTGAATTTGCGACCCAAAAAAATCGGTCGCTATATCACTGGTCGCTAATTGTAGCGACCGATTTAGTGACCGATTTATAGCGACCAATTTAGTGACCGATTTTGACGACCGATTTAGTGACTGATTTATAGCGACCGATTTAGTGACCATTTGTTGTGACCGATTTAGAGACCGATTTTGGTGATCGATTTAGTGACCGGTTTAGTGACTGATTTTAGCGACCGATTTAGTGACTGAATTTTAGTGACTGATTTTGTGACTAAATGCAACAACTTCTTTAGCAACCAATTTAGTGACTGAATATAGTAACATAATTAGTGTCCAATTTAGTGATTGAAAGTTGTCTAGAGACCATATTGTATGACCAAATTCATCGGATTTTTTATTTTTTTTACTCACTAATTCGATCTCCAACATATCGAATTCTTTTTGTCAAAAAAAAAACATATTGAATTCAACTTAATGAACAAAATGATTATATTGTAACTTTTTTTACTTACTAATTTAATTTCTAACATATAGATGGTTACTATATATTTTTGGTTAAATTATAGTTTTGGTCCCCCTATTTTCAAAACTTCAAATATTTGGTCCCCCTATTTTAAAACTCAGACATTTGGTCCCCCAATTTTAAAAAATCAAATACATTTAGTCCAAAGAGGGACCAAATGTCTTTGATTTTTTAAAATTGAGGGACCAATTGTCTTTGATTTTTTAAAATTGAGGGACCAAATGTCTTTGATTATTAGCCATAAAAAACTGAAAATTCCTCTTGGGACTAAATGTCTTTGATATTTTAAAATTGGGGGACTAAATGTCTGAGTTTTAAAATAGGAGGACCAAATGTCTGAATTTTTGAAAATAGGGGGACCAAAACTATAATTTAGCCTATATTTTTATACCTCATTGATTCATGCCAAATTATTTGCACAATAACAACACTTCATTGCGTTAAAAACATAATGTACTTAATAAAAAAACATAACAATAATTTGAGTTTGTAATTAGTTTTTAAATCATAACAAACAACATCAAATGTTTAACTCTCTTCGTCACTTTGTCCCTCTGAATCAGACTCTTCATCATCTTCGTCATCCAGCTCTTCATTAAATGGAGATTGTTGAGACTTCATCATTTCCATCAATTGTTTGATCATCTTGTTATTTTGCTCACTATGATAGAATATAGTCCATAGTCATACATCTGCAGATGCAAGAGTCAAAGCACCTCTCTCAATACGCCTTAATCTCATTTTCTGATAGATCTTAAACAAATATATACTTTTCACGCAATTTCATTATATAGCATGTATAAATACAACAATATATATATATATATATATATATATATATTGAAAGAATACTAAAAACAAAATAGCAAAGCAGATATTTATTTCCAACTACTATCATTTCTCAACAATAGAACAAAAGCCTTTTTCTAATTTGGTGGCCAAAATCTAACTGAATCAAACGGCACTATTATGCCCTATTGTAAGTCATGTAATTCATGTCTAATGACAAACCATTTAAATATAAACATTTCTTAATGGTTTGACTTTGACCTACAGTTGTTTTCTTTTCCTTCTACCTCTAACTATTAAACTACTCTCCAGCTAATCTACCAAAAAAATAATTTATTGTGTGCTTTCAGAAAAAATTTCAAAATGAGGAACACTCTACAGATAGTCACATATCATAAGACACCTAAAGTCATGTACCAAGCAAAAAATACCTAATAATTATCCCTGATTTTTTTTGACAACATAATTATCCCTGATAAAAGGCATGAAATTAGAACTTTTACAAGAGAAACAAGAACAGTAATCAAGACAAGAATCTTTGGATACATTCAATTGACAAATAACAACCTGTATAAGATCTAATTACAGCAAGTGAAAAGGCAAGGCAGTATAGTGTAGAATGTAGACTTCCGAAAAATAATTGACCGGAATATTCAGATAATTCCTCTATTGGGGTTTTATTTTCTTCATGGAAGACTATAAACCAAGTCAGGATTGTTAGCATTTTGTCAAAATCATGGCTGCCAGCAGTGATCACATCATAACATTTTGTGTGACAGATTCAAAATAAAACACATAAATCAGATTCAAAATAAAAGCATCTATTAGGAGAATAAGCATTTAGCAAATTTGGTAAAAGAAATGCTAAAGGGCTATCCCTTTGAATTGATTGACATTGGCAAAATAGGAAATTTAGGAAGCATCAATAGCCATGGTGAAGAGGAGGGCAGTGTTGTGGAATAAACAACACATAGAAACCCAAAAATAAAAATAGCCATGGTGAAGAACAACAGGCATCACAATTCTTAATCCAAATCCATACAAAAAAAATAGCACCTTTTGTGTGCCATGCAAAACGAAGAAAGAAATTTACAAGTTTTGTTCGATCTTTCTGTTAGAACTATATTTTCTGTTTCACTTAGTTATCCCCCTCATTTACAGCTTGATGCCTTGCTGTGCAACTGCAAATCATAAGGGGGGGTGTTTAATAAACCATGCATAACTTATAGACATAAATATAATTACATACATGGAGAAGAGAACCACAAACAAGTGAGGTTCAAGAATGTTGTTCACTAGTCTTGATACAACACCTTATCTCTCGTGTGTATTCTTTTCTTCAAGTCTTCAACAAAGCCACCAAAATTTTCTCCTTTCCCTTTTCCAACAACCTTGAACAGAATGCTAACAATACATTAAGGTCCAATCCCAAAATGAGTAACTGTAAGAACTCATATCACTTAGGAAAGGAAAAGAAGGAAATCAAAATTTTGTTAAATCATAAATGTTTTAGTAGTTAATGGCTTCCAATCCAATGCAGGTTTTCAATTAGTAATGGCTTCAAAAAATAAAGGTTTTCAATTAGTAATGGCTTTAAATCCAATGTAAGTATATGTCTACATGAACTGCATTTATTGCCTCTTTCTATAACAGTTACTGCTATCAAGTGCATGGAAGCTCCCCCACAATATTAGTATTGCAAGGTATCCCCACAATCCTAGTTATGGATGTATATATATTCGAAGTTTATCAAACGAACAAAATATGTCAGTAGAATAAAAACAAAACAAAATCCAAAAAAGAACAGAACACGTAATCAAAAACAGAGAACTGAGTGACGAAAATGAAATATGTCAAACCAAGAGGGAGTGAGAGTGAGCGTAGCGGACGACAACGTAGCAGGATTTGATGCCCTAGCTAGGGAGGCCGCAGTCTCTCGCGTCCACATCAACAACCTCTGTCTCCCAAAACTTGGAATCAGTAGAAGAAAGAAAAAAATCGCAAGAAAGAACATGGAAAATGTTAGGGAGGAGGAGTTGTTGCCAAAATTTCACATACCTTGATTTTAACGGTGGTGTTTTGCTGAGAGAGAGGAGCTCGCTTTTGGTTTGCTGAGAAGGAATGCGATTCTGATTCTCTGAGAGAGGGAGAGGAGCTTGCGTTTTTGATTTGCTGAGAGATGGAGAGGAGCTTGCGTTGGAGGATTTTTTATTCTGGTTCGCTGAGAGAGGGGAGAGTGATTTTAGGGTTTTTGTTTTGCGTTTTGAGAGAGGGAGAATAATTTTAGATTGCTCCTTGCACCCCGCGTTTTACTTTGCACCACCCCCTCTACTAGCGACCGAAAAAGCCGTCTCTAAAGCTAGCGACCGAAAAATCGGTCACTAAGCAAGAAGTATTTTATACATTGAATCGGTCTCTAAATCGGTCGCTATTAGTGACCGAAAAAACGGTCTCTAAAGCTAGCGACCGAAAAATCGGTCACTAAGCAAAAAGTATTTTATACCTATTGAATCGGTCTCTAAATCGGTTGCTAAAGTGACTGATTTTTTTTTGTCGCTAAATCAGTCACTATTTAGCGAATTTCTAGTAGTTTCTCTCCTACTCTCCTCACACTCTTCTCTCTTCTTCTCTCCTCACACTCTTCTTCTCTCTTCACTCTTCCACCACCACACCACCACCTCCTCTCACACTCTTCTTCTCTCTTCACTTTTCCACCACCACACCACCACCACCATCCCCACTCGTTTCTCTCTCTCTTTCTCTTCTTCTCCCTTACTATTCTCCTTCTCTCTCTACCATAATACCCTTCACCACCACCACCACTTGTTTCTCTCTCTCTTTCTCTCTTTCTCCCTTACTATTCTCCTTCTCTACCATAATACCCTTCACCACCACCACCACTCATTTCTCTCTCTCTTTCTCTCCTTCTCCCTTAGTCTTCTCCTTCTCTCTCTACCCTAATACCCTTGCCCACCACCACCACCACCACCACCACACCATAATAATAATAATAATAATAATAATAATAATAATAATAATAATAATAATAATAATAATAATAATAATAATAATAATAATAAGGCTTAAATATGTTTTAGGCCCCTGCAAATATAGGGTGTTTTGGTTTAAGCCCCTGCAATTTTTTTTTTTTGTTAAAAGCCCTTGCAAAATGAAATATTTTGTTATAAGTCCTTCTCAACATATCCAACAATCATAGCATTCCATGTTAAGGCTAACATTTTAGTCATAGAAGGGTTTATAACAAAATATGTCATTTTGCAAGGGCTTTTAACAAATTTTTTTATGCAGGGGCTTAAACTAAAACACCCTGTATTTGTAGGGGCCTAAAACATATTTAAGCCTAATAATAATAATAATAATAATAATAATAATAATAATAATATAAAAAGGCTGATATTGTCAAAAAAAATAAAAAGAATTGGCTGAATAAAAAAACGTGGCTGTCAGATTTAGCGACGGAATTTGAATCCCTCACTAATTAGCGAGGGAATTAGCGACGGAATTTGAATCCCTCACTAATTGCAAAATGTCCCTTGCAATCACATGAAATTTGCAAAGTTGTCAATTGCATTGCATGAAACTTTGTAATGTGGTTCCTCCATTTATCATTATAATGGAAGTTTAAGAGGCTTACTCACAGGATCACGATAAATATGTCAGATCACAGCAGGAACTTCATGAACTTAAGATATAATTGCAGATGCTTCCATACCCTTTCCTAGTGGTTGGTGACGAACAAGGCATAAGAAAAGTCTAAAGATCAAGCTCTCCATCCCTACTATCCTTGCTACTCAAAATATGAGTAGGAAAAATGATTAGTTGAGTGATTTTTTTTGGACCTCCACACCTTACCAAAATCAGAAATTTTGAGCTGCCCTCCAAAGAAGATAATCCTCTAGTTCCATTTTTTTTCTTCCTTATTTTTCTTATTCTCACATGATTCTTCTTTTATCGAACTTTGTTCTTCTTGTTCTAACAATACGGCTTAGAACATTTATTTAGATGATTCCACCTCACAAAAATCACAACGTAAGATTTGTGGATGGTTAGGTTGATTGTGATGTTGTTCACCTGCCATCTCTTCAATTAATGAATAGCCCCTCTGGTCCTAATTGAATTTGTGAGGTTGTGCACCTTCTGATCAATGATGCGACTCTTTATTAAATACGAAATTCTCAGTCTCTTTCTCTTAAACATCAGAGCGAGTCAAAAACCTATAAACAAAAAAAAAGGATATATATTGATTTGTACTTATCCGTCTTGGTGTGGCCAGCTCGGATACTCGGTAGGTAACTCCTGCTGAAAACGGAACTCAACTCGGGATTGTATCTGTAAAGACACTTCAACGCCTAAGTAAGCTAAGAAGTCAAAGCGAGGTATGAGAGAATGAGTGAATGTAAACTTGACATTAGGGGTTGACTCCTATTTATAGACTCCATATGTGCGTTGGTGATTGATTGCTTGTAACAGCCTCGCTACGTCTTGTACGTCGGATCTGGCGAGACGATGTCTGCCGTTGATGAAGATCAGGCACGAATCGCCATTATCCAGGGGCGGAGGCGTACTTTCGTGGTGGAGTGGTTCTCTTGATAATGGGCCGCCTTTAGGCCCAAAGTAGAGATTGGACCCTCGGCCTAGTCTGGAACATATATATATATATATATATATATATATATATATATATATATATATATATATATATATATATATATATATATAGGGGATGTATAATGTGAGATGAGAGTTTATTATGAGAGATGAGATGAGTAAATCTGGACTGTATAACAATATATGAGTGGTTGTAATTAAAAAGTGGGTAGTTTTGTTTCCCGATAAGCAATGTTGCATTGATAGGAGCACTAGGGGGTGCTCAAAACCACAGATACAAGGATGAGATCACAAGTTGTTTATACATGAAAGTGCATTATTCCATCATAGTGATGGAATACAACAAGAATTCCTTTCCACCCCGTAAATGAACCAGCCCTAAGATAAAAACTTCACCTGGGCCACTATCGAATCTACATTTGGCTCTACCCCCTAAAACAAACACCGTTACGAGATAGCCAAAGACACAAACAAGTTATCAACCAAATAAGATACTTGATCCTCTTTGCTTTCTTACCAATACAAATGTCGCCATAGCGTAGAAAATGATCAAGTGGGTAGTTATTATGTTGACTTTTTACTTTAATATCAACCTCACTGGACGGAGAATTAATATTTTTACAAATCTTTATGGCATTTAATTCATTCCTATTACTATATAGTGCATTTGTGTGTTTGTTAATTACAAATTATTCTATTAATATATCAACGATAGAATCAATAAATAAAATATTTCTAATATTTTATGGCATTTGTGTTTGTTAATCTTTATGGCATTTAATTCGAGATAGGAATGAATTGGTTAAATTAAAAAACATTCCAAACTCATGCATATTAATGGCACACGTTTCCTATTATACATGCATTTGTTAACTTGACAACTAATCTACCCGTAACATAAATTTGGGTGCTGCACCCAACATGTGTTGTGAGTGCATTTTTCAGTTGGTCAAAAAAAAGTCATCAGGTTTTCACTTGGTCAAAAAAAACCATCTCATTTTGTCTTGCAGGTGCAGTACCCAACTAATTAACAATGGTACTTAAGAATTTGTCATTTGTTAAACATGGAATTGAAAGCTAATTACGAGTATTAGCTTTATGCCATTAATATCTGTTAAGTTTTTGGGTAAACATGTGTATCCACCGCACGGACAGCAGTGACTAATCTCTCGCTCATTGTAGGTGCCTCGAGGGGCAGGACAGCTGGCCCAGAGTTTTAACGCTGCTCCGTACCCAAGGCGGGGATCGAACCCCCAACCCTTAGTTAAGGGAGGTTCAGCCCCAACCGCTGAACCCCACGCTCTGGTTAATATCTGTTAAATATTAATGGCACACGTTTCCTATTACTATATTGTGCATTTGTGTTTGTTAATTACAAATTATTCTATTAACATATCAACGATAGAATAAATAAATAAATAAAATGTTTCTAATATTTTATTAGGAATATTGGGAATAAAAGAAATAATATATTTGGTGTTATTCTATTTATTATATTTATATTTAAAATAAATGAAATAATAAATTTGGTCTTATATTTATAATAAATGAATTAATAATTTGAGTTGGAATAAAACAAAAGACAACTCAAAAAGTATTTAAGTGATTACGTTTATGGCAATTTACATTATGAATATGAGTGAGTAGATTCAAAGTCTTGGGTTGTTAGGAGTAATCCAATGATAGGTCTCTAGTAATTTCCAAGACTATTCTCCACTCCAATTGGTAACACACACACACACAAACATGCACACACACAGCGGTCTCTTTACTTTCTCTTATAACTCATCTTTAAACAGTTTTCGAGCATCGTAATTTGAACAAAAGAACTGTTATCTATCAATGTAATTTATCTACTTATTATGAATTATGAATATAACTAATATTCATGTAAAAAATATAACTAACCTTAAATTATTGGTTAGAAATAATTAGTTAATACAAGTTTTGATTCTAACAGATATAATATCAATTAACCAATTACTTAGGATTATAATTTTCGTTAAAAGTGTTGGAACACTCTGTGGGTAGGCAGCAATGGTCCAACCAAAAATAATATTTATAGAGATAAAAATATAACAAGAAGTTAATTTCAAATTAATTAAATAAAAAAATAATGTATACCCCTGCATCGCACGGGTCATACACACTAGTATATATATATAAGCCATTGTTTTCCTTCACCCAAACAATTATTTTTTGGTCAAAAAAACAACTTATTTGCTGTATACAACAAATGTGAGGCCTCTTTTTCCTATATTAATCCTTATGTCCAAAATTTGTCAAAAAAGAAATCCTTATGTCCAAAAGGCGTGGGCTATGGTGGACGGCCCAACCCCACAATTGGACTGTCCAGTTTTGGTATAAACCGAGTATCCTCAGCGTGCCACCTGTAGACACTATTCCCTCAAGCCGGGTAAGACCACAATGGACGGCAAAACTCTCCCTCAAGGTATTTAACACTGCTGCATGTCCTGGATTCGAACCCAAAACATTGGTTAAACTAAAAGATACTCCTACCACAATTGGACTATCCAGTTGTTACCATAAAAAATTGCAACACATTGAACAAAAAAATAAATTGCAAAAACCTTGACAAAAAAATTGCAAAACATAATAAAATATTAAATTAATTAAAATTATTGGTCAAATGAAACTTTTTTTTTGAGATTAAATGAAACTTTTTTTTGGCTGAAATATGAATTTTATGTTAAAAACTTAATTTTATGTGGACGAGAATATATTTTCTGTTGTCAAAATAAGTTATCTTTTATATTTTGAAGTTGTATACAGATATATTGCTTGTGAGTTCCAACAAGGAAACATTGTATGTTATTGGTATGATTTCAATATTTTAACTCTCGACGAAACACTACACAATGTAAATGAGATAATTATTTTCAATATTGTATCTTTTTAAATGTATTTATTTTGTATAAGTTAATATTCTGCAGTTTTAAGTGTCAATAGAAAATCAATGCTTTTCCTTTATAAATATCTTTGATTTTTATAAATGACTATTTTACTTTTCAGTCTCGACGAAAAAATATTACCTTTCGGAATAATTATTTTTATATCATCTATCTTTATAAATGTGTATTTTGCTTTTGAATTCCGATGAGGAAACACTACATATTATTTGCATAATTTCATTATTTTTGATTCTCGACGAAAAAATATTACCTTTCGGTATAATTGTCTTTTATATTTTATATTAATAATTTTTTCTATTTTTTGAAATTGATTATTTTTGCATTTGAGAGGAAAATATTATCAATTTATGGTAGAACTATTTGTTATATTTTGCCTTTATAAATGTGTGTATATATATATATATATCTATTATCTATTTCCACTTTAATTATTTTTTATATTTTGTCATCGTAAATGTATATTTTCTAATTTATTTCTAAATCATTATATTTTATATTTCGTTTTCATAAAGTATATTTTAATAGCGCTTAGAAGCACTATATATAAAAGGCCCTAAAAATGCTATTAAAATACATGGGAAAATAAAACTACTAAAGAAATAATATTGGCAATTGGCAATTGTACCAAATCATCGCAAGTAATAATAAAACGGTAAGACCGAGTGTCGAACACAAGGATCGAATGCAAATATCAATAAACGTTGACAACAACTAAATGAACACAAATGAACCGAAATTTGAGTGATATGGGAAAGTAACAAGAACTTTTAAAGTAAAGATAATAAAATGTTTTTGTATTTTTGATAAAGAACCTGTAACATCCCCAAAATAATTAAGATAATTATTTTGGAGTTAGACCCAATCAACTTATTATTATGGTGCTTAGTTAATAATTTTATTAATTGGGTTCTAAATTAATTATTGGTTGGTGTATATAAATTGAAGAAGTTGGTTTTTGGGTGCTAAAATTAAATAAGAAATTGAATGAGGTTTGTTAAGAATTTTTTGGAAAGAGTAAGGACAAAATGGTATTTTACCCCACAATTTTTTTAAATATTTTCTTTTATAAAAGAAAGAAAGGAAATAAAAGGGAAAGAAAGAGCGAGAATCGTAGAAAGAAAAGAAAGAAGGAAAGAAAAGAAAGAATGGAGAAGAGAAAGAGTGGGTTTCAATGGAAGAAGGGAAAAAGGGGAAACATAGGTTCATGAAAACTTCATCTTTCCTACACAAAAAATGATCACCATCATCCTCTTCAAATTGACACAAAAATCACCACTCACATGCAACCCACTCTCACATAATCTACCATTTTCGAATTTCTTGGAGAAAATGGAGGATTTTGAGTGCGCTTCTTCCTTTTTCAAAGTTGAAGGTTAAGGGTATTCAAATAAGTGTTTGGTTACTAGCTTGGAGTGGAAGAATAAGAGTTTGGTTGAGTTAGGGTTTGGGAATCAAAAATGGGGTTTTATGTGTGAGGAACAATTTGAGGTTGAAGATAATGAATAGTGAATTCATGGAAGTTTTATGGTTGATTGGAGGTTCAAAGCTTAGGAAGCAAGTTTGGGCTTGTGAGAGGAGCTTGAAGTCATAGGAGTAAAGTGTTGGTGCCCAGGTTCTAAGTTGAGATTTCTCGCGAGTAGAATGTTCGAGTGGCGGAGTCTCGGTGTTCGTGATTTTCATCACGATAGGTGAGTTCTTTGATTATTGAGGTTCCTTTTAATTTGTTGAAAATTGAGCGTTATGGTATAAGTTGAGGTTGTTTCAAAATCAATGTGTTGAATTGATGTTTGAGGTGTGATTGAGTGTTATGAATTGATGTGATTGGATCGGTTAAAGTTAAGGTCTCGGTGTGTTATATGTGTCGAGAAATGTTTTTGCGTAAAAATCGTTAAAAACGTATTCGATGTCAATCGTTTTTAATTGGGCGATGGATATGATTGCTTGTTGATTGTTGTTGAAGTTAGAAAAGAAAATATTTTTGAAAAGGAAGTAATAATAATAAATTTGTTGGTTTACAAGTTAGTATTCTTTGGATGTATTTAAAATTGTTAGAGAAAAATCCTTGACCATATTTTTGTGTAGGCCGAAAGCCATTTTCAATTTAGGGAAGTTTGTGAAATTATTATTAGGTGTTTTAGAGTTTCAAAAGGGTGGGTTTTAGACCTAGAGGTTAAAAGGAAGTTAACTTTGAATGTTAATGTGTTAGATCTAAGTGTTGTGATTATAGATCTAAAGAATAATTCGATTTTGAGAGAAAACATTTGTAATCAAAAGTTAGAGTTTTGAAAGAGTATTGAATTTAAATGTTTGAATTGTTGAAAAATGTTTATGAGTTATTATGTTTGATCCTTTAAACTGGTACTTAAAATACAAGATTTAAAGCGACAAGAAATGTCTATGAATTTGTGTTTCTGTCTGGACATGAAATTTTGGAAAATGACCTAAATACAAAGGAGACTCTGCCAAATTTTCGTCATAAATATACTTGGAAAATTTTTGGTGTTTGATTCGAATTTAGAAGAAAATTGTTTTACAAATTAAACTGTTGAGTTATGATTTTAAGTTATGTATTGAAGTTGAAAATTTTTAAGAAAAATGATATTTAAAGTGTTAAGTTATTTATGAGAAAAGTTTTGGAAAGTCTTATTTTCTAAGTATTCGATTTTAAATATTCATGTTTTTTGTGCAAGAAAGTTCTAAGAAACCAAATCCTCTCTATACCTCAGTTGATCGAACCACCTAGTTATGTGGGAATAGTCTGGAATTGTAATGTTAACCTAAGTCTGTTGTATGGTTTAGGGCAAGTGATACAGGCGAGGTTCGTGCATTATTACTTAGAAAGCTTGTTGAGGTAAGGGCTTCTTTCTAGTTACTATTATATGTTTGAGATTGTGTGGTTGGTGTTTGTTTGTTGTTTGTGAGCTTTGGTGATTTTGTGTTGATTGAGTCCCTATGCGAACATTGTGTGTTGTTGTCCTCTGTGGGCTTATATATGTGTTTGTTCTATGTTGTGAATTGAACATATGATGTTGATGATCTGTGATTGAGATGTCTGGTGGATTGGGAGTGACTTTGAAAGGAGGGTTAGATGAGGCATATGTATGTATGACCGCTACTGCGACTAAGTAAATCATTTTCGGAAAAAGAAACTTAAAGGAGATCTTATAAAAGTGAGCGTAGCACTTGTCTCAGATTTTTGAAAAGTAGTTAGAAAGTGACTTAAGAAATGCGAAACAAATGGAAAATCTTTGAAAAACAATAGGAATCCTTTTGAGAGGTTGAAATCAAGATGAGTTAATACTATGAAAATTATGACTTTTGAACTAATGGAGAATTGTTTTGAGAAGTGAAAAAAAAATGAAAAGTCAGGGAGGTTAGAGTGAGATTTAGAGGGAGACTTTAAGAGGAAATTTTTTGGTGGTGACTTGAGGAAGCTATTGGAATGATTAGCGTGGGACAAGAGATACTTACGGAGTTGTACGATGTTGAATCGTAAGAAAAGGTTGGTATAGTGCAGTATCAATGAGAGAAGTACCATACCGGATGTGGCGCAGTATCGATGAGAGAAGTGACCACATGGTGCAGTATCGATGAGAGAAGCACACCTGAGTTTTATCATGGGGTGTAGTGCAGTATCGATTAGAGTAGTACTACACAAGTGCAGTATCATAGGGAGAAGCACACCCATATTTGGATCGTAGATCCAAGTACCCGTCTTACAAGGTTGGTATAGTACAGTATCGATGAGAGAAGTACCATACTGGATGTGGCGCAGTATCGATGAGAGAAGTGACCACATGGTGCAGTATCGATGAGAAAAGCACACCTGAGTTTTATCATGGGGTGTAGTGCAGTATCGATGAGAGAAGTACTACACAAGTGTAGTATCATAGGGAGAAGCACACCCATATTTGGATCGTAGATCTGTTGTGCAATATCATAGAGAGAAGCACAACACTTTTTGGAGTAGTATACCCCGAGATCATATGCATTGACATATGGGCATTGCATTAGGATATATGGAGTGGTGTGACGTGTAGTTGGTGTTGGGCTGTTAGAATGTTGTTTGAAACTTGTTAGTATTATGTATATGTGAATTGATTATGTACATGTGAGTTGTTGTATATTTGTGTATGCATATTCTAGAAGATGACCATTGCCTGTGGTTCTCCAATGTAATGGATGTCAACCCAGTTATTGGAGGACCATAGTTCGGTTTTCACAGATAAAGTTGCAGAGGTCGGTGTCCTTTCATAGTGGAGTATTGGTGGACTCCTCGAGGTCCTAACCGGGTGTTGCGTATAGAGTGCTTGATCAGCGTAGATGTCTTCTTTTGTCGTCATTTTGGAAAAATTCTCAAGTGTATGATTCTTAATCAGTTATTGTATGGGAATTGCCGTATATGTATTAGTAAAGATAGCCATTACTAGATTGTGCGGGTTTTTATTTCAACCACTTCTGTCTTTGCATTGTACACTTTTCTTTTGAAAACAGGTAACATACTGGCGTGGGAAAACAAATTTATATATGTCATATTTCAGATTTAATTCTTGTATATTACATTAAGAGAGGAATCATGTTTCGAAAATGCTGCAATACTCAGATTGTCTTGAAATTGATTTTTAAAAAAAAATAATATGTTCGCAGAGAGAGACGGGAAGTGTATTTTTCAAAAAGCATCTCATATTATGAGTTGAGTTCACTTAGTAGCGCTCCCAAAATCAGGAAGTTACAGAACCGAAGAACGCAAAGTTTACGAGATGATAAAATAAGTTAGGGATGAACTTCCATTGACTTCACACTATTGCAAACTGATTTAACCAGGAAAATAACCCCCTCTTTTACTTTGTTATCAAACCCACATCATTAATTAATCCCTAATTCCTTAGGTGAATAACCCTTTGTGAAAAACCAAAAACCCTAATTCTTTAGGTGAATATAGTTGACAACAAGCATTAGAATCAAGGATTTGCAAGATACAACAACTCCAAGACTATTCCTAGACTAAGAATTGAAGGCATTCAATCTAAAACATTCAAATATAAAACTTCCATTCCATAGTGATTCAAATCAATGTTATTCATCCCTAACCCAAAAGGGTTTAGCTAGACATAGATAAAGAAAGAAAACTTAAAACCAAACTCAATGGAGAGAATGACCACATTGAAGCTCAAAAATCTTGTTCCCAAGCCTTGAATCTTCAATGGTGATGAAGGGTCTTGAGTCCTTGGTCGCCTCTGTAGCGACCGAAAAATCCGGGTGAGGATTCCGCGAAGGTTCAAAAATGAAGCCGCCACCAAAATTTAGTTTAAGGGCAAACATTGGAAAATCCCTTTTGGAATGGATAAGGGTCCTTGAGACCAGATAAGGGTTCGGGAGTCGGTTATGCGTGGGGAAGGTATTAGCACCCCACGGCATCCTTCCTAATGAAGGTTACCTGCTAACTAGTTGTAGGAAAGAATATTAATTTTGAAAATGTTTATTTTTACCCTTTTATTGTGAACTAAAAAGAAAGAAGAAAATTGATATTTTATTTAGGAAAATGATTATTTTGGAAGAGACTAAAAAAAGTTTTTTATTAGTGCAATTGACAGAGGTCGGCCGCCCTCTGCTCCTACGTATCTCTTGGAGAGAATCAAATCACACGTAGTTCTTGGTAGAAAACTTTATTTGTTGGTGTATTTTATTTAGGGATTTTAGGACTCCTGAGTGATCAGTTCATTTGTCCTAAAATGATGACTAATCCGACTGCACAGTTGGCTTAGTCTCCCTAATTTGTGAAAATGGAGTTTTTTGAAGTTTGGAAGATAGTTTGATGTGTGGTGGTTTGATTTTGTTTGAACAGGGGTTTTAGGACTCTTGATCCGTACGGTTTATTCGTCCTAAAACGCTGACTAACCCGGCCGTACGGCCTACTTAATCCCCTATTTTGAAAATTTGATTTGTGGGAAGAAATGTGTTTGTGTTTATTTTAATTTAGAAATTTGTTTGTTTTAAATAGGGATTTTAGGCCATGATCCGTAACGGTTCATTAGTGACCTAAAAAGCAGACTAACCCGACTGTACAGTCGACTTAGTCCCCTATTTTGTTCTTGAAAATATTTCTTTATTTATGAGAGGAAAAGGAATATTTTGTTTTTGTTTTGAATATGAACGAAAAGTTAACAAAAAAGAAAAAATGAAAAGTGCAACTAGTGAAAAATATTTATCATGAATATTTAAAAATAAACTAATTAAAAGAAAAATAAAAATAAAAAAGGGAGGGGGAGAGAGAGAGAGAGCGAGAGCTTCGCTAGGAGAGGGAGAGAATGTGTTCAGTGTTCTTGTTGAATCACTGTGGTGTCTTTTTCACTGTGGACAGAGCCTCCTTTTATAGGTGAAGGGTTAGGTGAAGAGACTTGCTGGACAAGTTAACTTGTTGGGCAAGTCGACTTATTGGGCAAGCAGCTTGTTGGGCCGAAGGTTAATGTTACTGACACCCCCTTTTTGTTATTTTCGTTCTTTTCTATTTTTTTGGATTATTCTTATTTTTGTATTTTTGGGCTTTTTGTATTATTTGGACACTTTATTGTAATATATATATATATATATTTTATTTTCTGATTTTATTTCATTATTATTTTTATGGCTTTTTTATCAAAAGGACTAAATTAAGTCCAAAATACCGAACATAGGCCCATTTACTAAGAATTGGCCCAATTAGACAAACCGGTCTAAATTAAAACAAGACAACGCTCGAAATGTCGTTCTCGTAATGGACTTGTGACACGGGGGCTAAAACAATTGCGATAAATGATCGGACAAAATTGGGGTATAACAGCTGCCCCTCTTTATTTATATTTTACTAGAAAAGGTGAATGGCTTTCAGATTTTCGTAGTAGAAATAAAAATAAAGATAGAATAGACACTAATTTTGTCCGCTTAGGGGGAAGATGAGTTAGGGAAAATAGGGACGATTAACACTTGGCGTGTTAACCGAGAACAATAAAGAAATGATCACTGGGGATCTGGAGGAGCACTGGGGCTCTAAAAGAGCATTTGGGCTCTAAGGGAGCACTGGGGCTCCAAGGGGTTGCCTAAAACCTGAAGGACCATTTGGGGTCCGAAGGTGCACTGGGGCTTTGAAGGACTGCCGGGGTCCGGGGGTGGCCTTTTTCGAGCGGCCGTTAATAAGATCAGGTCTAGAACTGATCACGAATGACGTCCACTATGTCTTAGGCTGACACAGCTAGTCTGAAGGGCCTGGGGCCGGATGATCCGTCGGTGCTCGATGCCGACGTGCGATCTGGATTGGACCTCTGGGGGTCTGAAGGTGCACTGGGGCTTTGAGGAACCGCTGGGGGTCCGATACTCTGAATTGTGATATGAGACCAGTGCTTGTAGCACTGACTTTGAGGAAACAAAGTATTGGGATTGACACATGGCGTAGTTGCCTAGGACATACCTAATGAATGCATTTACCTGAGAAGGGAAAAGCTATCTAAATTTTGCATGTCTAAAAATGCGATGGATGATGCATGTGTGCAATATGGGTATGCGAAATGGTAGGTGTCCGATGGGATGAATGAAACGTGGCGGATGATGTGAGTCAAAGTTGGTGGAACATGGAGGTTGACAAACAACGTATGTGAATGCAGATAACATGTGAATGTGATTGTGCTGATTAATGATGAATGTAATGGAATGAGCGATTTTTCCTCTTTTTGCATTTCCTTTTTTTCTTAGTATATGATGGGTGTATGAAATGCAAAGTGCGAATGTGACGCAAATGTAATGCTATGACGCGAATGCCGTGCATGGTACGATGATATGATTAGTGATGTAAAGAAGGTTTTGGCAATGATGAATGAAAGGAAGCACACGAATGCATGGTACAATGATATGATTAGTGATGTTGAAAGTTTTTGGCAATGATGAGACCGACACTTGGCACGTCTATCGAAGCAAACTGTTATGTGTGCATGCGTGTAATGTGATGAATGTGCAATGTGACAGTAGATAAACTACCAAAGCCCGTGAATTGTGGATGCTAGAGCTGATCGGAAACAAAAATTGATCAGCCATATATGTGAATGCAGATAACATGTGAATGCAAATGTATTGCTTAGATGCAGGTGCTATGGTAGATGCATGATTGCATGATGGAATGATTTATGCTATGATTTATTGATGATGCAGATTTTTTTTTTGTAATGATGAGAAATGAGACTTTTGATGCGAGAGGCAGAGAAGTAATTATTTCTTGGAAAATGGTTTGAACTCAGATGTGGCAACCTCAAGGTTGTGATTCACATGCGCTGATGCACAAAAGTATTTGATTGGAGTTGCAAGCTCGTTCACATTGTTCTTCCATTTGATTATGATGTCCCATGACGATTGAATTTTAGGTCCACAAAGTTAACTGAGTGAGTTTCCAACTTCATATTAGTAACTTGTGTTCTCTCTCTTTGAAGCATTGTTTTAATGAACATGTAGAGTAGTGCAAACACAGATGAATGAGCTAGTTGACTCGGGGTATGGACAGATATGACACGTGAGGGGATGAATGGTAGGTTTTTGCCAAAGTCATGAAAGGTATGTTCTCCCCAACTCTAGAAATGTGGGACTGCCCTAATTCATAGTTGATGACGGTGAATGCATAACTTTCCCTTGTCTAGTGGTGACAACAACTAGGGGTGTAGAGGAAATTATGAATTGGTAATGCTGTGACTTTGGAATGAGGGGTGGAACGCAAAAGATTTTGTCTCAACCCATGGCGTTTGGTGTTGCCCCACCTATGACAAGGACAATGTTGCCCTGACTAGAGTTTGCGAAAAGTGGTATTTAGGATGGTGGGTTGAGAAATTGCCCCGGTATGGTTTTATGAATGTGAATATGACAAGGGGATGAGATGAGTGTAGAGCGAATTTCCCCAATTTTGAGCGGAGTGAGGGGTTAATGGTGACAGGATTGCCCCACTTTGGAATGATATTTCTAGTTCGAGTGAGGTAGGGGAAAGGTGACAGAGTTAGGATAATGGGTTTGTGAGTTGGTCGTATGGCTATATGGATTGGATGTGGTATATGAATGAGACGGATGCTGGAAAATTTCCCCAAGTTCGAGAAGCATGAAAGGTGAAGGGACTGCCCCACTTTGGGATCTAGGTGATGGTCCTAGTATAAACTTTTGGTTCTTTTAAGATGACTCCCATGGACTATGATAGTCTTGATGATGAAAATTTCACTTGGTGATCACTAAACTTTGTCTTGGTATCAGTGCAGGCCTTTTTTCTTGGAGCGCAAGCCTTTTTTCTTTTTCTTTTTTTTTGCCCTTTTTAGCTTTATTTTTTGTCATATTTTTTTTGAGCAAACATACTGTAAATAAATAAACTCAATTGTCCTAAAATTAAAACCTTAAAAAAACGAAAGCAATCAGTTATCGATCAGAATGGACTTGTTTAGGGTTGTAACGTGGCCAGCGGTTAGGGGTTTATGTAAGAAGGGGTTGGTAATGTGGCCAATGGTTAGGGATTCATGAAAGAAAAGGTTTGTAATGGGGCCAATGGTTAGGGATTCATGAAAGAAAAGGTTTGTAATGGGGCCAATGGTTGGGGGTAATGTACCAACGATTAGGGATTTATGAAAAGAAATGATAATTGGGCCCAAAGAAGTGTTTGAGGGTTTAGACAATGATCTTTCATGAAAGAAAGGATAAGTAGGCCCAAAGGAGTGTTTGAGGGCCATTTTTGAGTTTCGTGAAAGAAGTGCTAATTTGGCACAATAAGGTGTTTGAGGGCTTTAGACAATGAGCTTTTTATTTGCAGTGCAATGTGGCTAGTGGTTGATAATTTATGAAAGAATGGGTGATTGGGCTCAAAGTGTTTGGGAATTGATGAGACAAATGATCTTTTTATTTAGTGGCGCACTTCATGATATGATGTATCAGCTCAAAGATTTATGCCGTATTTTTATTCAAGACTTTTGTCTCTTTTTTTTTTTTTGAAATATGATTCTCATTCTTTGACGGCCTATTTCTCTTGAGTTGAATAAACTGAAGAAAGTAGTGCACCATCTTTGAATGGGGAACAGATCATTGTCTAGGGTGATTGAAAGATTTTTTTTTTTTTTGATTTTTTGGCTCAAAGTGTGTTGCAAAGGGTATTTTTTTTATGCTTTTTGTGAGAACATGACCAAACTTCATTTCAAATCATGATTGCTTGTTTTCTCAAAGACTAACTCAAGGACAAAAAATTTATTTATTTGTATATATCTGCTCTTTTTCTTTATTTCTTTTTATATGCCCTAATTTTTGCTTAGGCTGCTCTCGCGAGTTTTCAACCTAACAGGCTTTTTTGATTATTTTTTTTTGTAAAGGACTTGCACCAAGAGAATACAATGTTGACAAGATATCTAGTGATCACAAATTTGCCCCAGTTTGGAGGATCCAAGTGTTAGTTTATGAAATTTCATCATTGGGGACAAAGCCAACTAAGAACTTGTGTGGAGAATATGCACTTTATGGAGTGGTCGGGGTGAGACTGTACATGAACAAGGGATGACGATAAGATGGAAATGTGTGGACACTAACTGACTCAAATAAGAGCAAATGCACATCGCATACAAGTTCACTATACGAATGCTTCACAGACAGTTAACATAGTTAGAGACATGATAGAGGAAATTTTGATAACACATTAGTTAACAAAATAGACTATTTTGATCGTTTATCATGGGATGGATGAGATGCATTGTTTTGCCGACAAAAATTGTGGACGAGCTGCAACATTGAATTTTTTTGAAAATTGAGTGTCTTGAAACAACTTGAGTTTGCAACTATGTTCGACCTCGTTTGAAATTATTTAGTAGGTTAAACTTTTTCAAGGAAGAACAATAAATTAAAATGTATTTGCAACAACGCCTCATCTCTCATCAATTTTTTTCAAAAAGTATGCTCATTTTTTTAAATTACGAAATAAAATGTAATGGATGAATAACACATGATGATGGATATGAATGATGAAAATGCAAATGCAAATGCAAATGCATGAGACATGTTTCTAAAAAATAACTTGCAAAAATAAAATATGATTTTTTGAATTTTTCTTTTTAGAAGACCGGAAAAATGTATCAGTGTTTGTTTGAATGCAGGGGTATAAGGCTCCTTTGTGTCCTACGAGGGTTTCTTAGAGAATAGGTCTAGGGCTTGTCTGTTAAGTGAACCTTTCAAAGGGTAGCTCTAAAGAGTCCTACATAAGGTTCCTAGAGCCAACGATCCCAGTTAAGAACACTGATCAACAACAATAGGCAAGCTATTAGGAGTGCCAGCATTCTCAAGAGGGACCAAACTCTAGGTGAGACTTTCGTGACCACCCAACAGGACGCACATCCAGTAGGCCATCACTACGCAGTCTCGTTCTAACTTAGGTTATTCTCTAGTCCGGGTATAGGACTATTCTCATGTGTGTGCAAAAGTGTGATAGTGGAGTGTGTGAAAAAGCAAAATATCAAGAATACCCCCCAAGCTGCAAAACAAACAAACATATATACAAAAAGTGGTCTTCTATCCTAGGTTTTTTATCACAAACGAATAATATGCAATGAAAATAAAAGACAGAAATGGAAGGGTAAAAATAAACATTAAATCAGTAACTAATCCTACAACTAATTAGACTAGGTTTGACTCTCTAAATTTTCCCCAGTGGAGTCGCCAGCTGTAGCGACCGAAAAATCCGGGAGAGGATTTCTCGAAGGTTCAGGAATGAAGCCGCCACCAAAGTTTAGTTTAAGGGCAAACATTGGAAAATCCCTTTTGGAATGGATAAGGGTCCTTGAGACCAGATAAGGGTTCGGGAGTCGGTTATGCGTGGGGAAGGTATTAGCACCCCACGGCATCCTTCCTAATGAAGGTTACCTGCTAACTAGTTGTAGGAAAGAATATTAATTTTGAAAATGTTTATTTTTACCCTTTTATTGTGAACTAAAAAGAAAGAAGAAAATTGATATTTTATTTAGGAAAATGATTATTTTGGAAGAGACTAAAAAAAGTTTTTTATTAGTGCAATTGACAGAGGTCGGCCGCCCTCTGCTCCTACGTATCTCTTGGAGAGAATCAAATCACACGTAGTTCTTGGTAGAAAACTTTATTTGTTGGTGTATTTTATTTAGGGATTTTAGGACTCCTGAGTGATCAGTTCATTTGTCCTAAAATGATGACTAATCCGACTGCACAGTTGGCTTAGTCTCCCTAATTTGTGAAAATGGAGTTTTTTGAAGTTTGGAAGATAGTTTGATGTGTGGTGGTTTGATTTTGTTTGAACAGGGGTTTTAGGACTCTTGATCCGTACGGTTTATTCGTCCTAAAACGCTGACTAACCCGGCCGTACGGCCTACTTAATCCCCTATTTTGAAAATTTGATTTGTGGGAAGAAATGTGTTTGTGTTTATTTTAATTTAGAAATTTGTTTGTTTTAAATAGGGATTTTAGGCCATGATCCGTAACGGTTCATTAGTGACCTAAAAAGCAGACTAACCCGACTGTACAGTCGACTTAGTCCCCTATTTTGTTCTTGAAAATATTTCTTTATTTATGAGAGGAAAAGGAATATTTTGTTTTTGTTTTGAATATGAACGAAAAGTTAACAAAAAAGAAAAAATGAAAAGTGCAACTAGTGAAAAATATTTATCATGAATATTTAAAAATAAACTAATTAAAAGAAAAATAAAAATAAAAAAGGGAGGGGGAGAGAGAGAGAGAGCGAGAGCTTCGCTAGGAGAGGGAGAGAATGTGTTCAGTGTTCTTGTTGAATCACTGTGGTGTCTTTTTCACTGTGGACAGAGCCTCCTTTTATAGGTGAAGGGTTAGGTGAAGAGACTTGCTGGACAAGTTAACTTGTTGGGCAAGTCGACTTATTGGGCAAGCAGCTTGTTGGGCCGAAGGTTAATGTTACTGACACCCCCTTTTTGTTATTTTCGTTCTTTTCTATTTTTTTGGATTATTCTTATTTTTGTATTTTTGGGCTTTTTGTATTATTTGGACACTTTATTGTAATATATATATATATTTTTTATTTTCTGATTTTATTTCATTATTATTTTTATGGCTTTTTTATCAAAAGGACTAAATTAAGTCCAAAATACCGAACATAGGCCCATTTACTAAGAATTGGCCCAATTAGACAAACCGGTCTAAATTAAAACAAGACAACGCTCGAAATGTCGTTCTCGTAATGGACTTGTGACACGGGGGCTAAAACAATTGCGATAAATGATCGGACAAAATTGGGGTATAACAGCCTCCCTTGCTCTCTCTAATTTAGGTCAAGAAGTGGCAAAAAGATCCCTAAGTTGGATGAAAATCGCAACTTAAAACAAAAGCGCAGAGCAAAAGCGCTCAAGCGCACGACAGAAGCGCTTGAGCGCATGGCAGGCAGAAGCACCAGATAAGGAAGCGCTCCAAAGCGCATGACAGAAGCGCTTGGGCGCATGACAAACAGCAGCATCAGATGTAAAAGCCCCCCAAATTCATGCAGAAGCGCTTGGGCGCATGGCAGACAGAAGCAACAGATACAGAAGCTCCCCAAACGCATGTAGAAGCGCTTGGGCGCTTTGTAGCAGATCTTTGAATTAGTAGGCGCTCCAAATGCTAGGCAGGTGCAACCTTGGGCGCATGGTAGAACTTTTAGCAACTCAACTCATTCTTCCAAGCTTTAACTTGATCCAAAACATCAATTTGCACCTGAAAATCATGGTTATGACAAATGTGGCATTTTGTGGTCCAAGATCAATGTAATTTCCTCTATTTGGTATAAAACACCTAGTTTCAGACCAACAAAACTGTGTGCAAAGCAGACTTATCACAACCCCAAACTTAAAGTTTTACTTGCCCTCAAGCAATTAACCCAATTTAATCAAAAGAAGAGTTGCACACCACAAATTTATTTATTTTTTCATAAAACTCCATTCAACTTTCACATCAGTTTGAACAAGCTACCAAATTTGCAACAATCAATTCATGATCAATTCACTCATTCTTCTAATTGATGCTACCAAATGATAGTAACTCAAAGTGACCCAAATTTTTGATCCACTAGAGGCAACATACAAATCCTCACTTTTTTCTCTCCAGAATATGTATTACTCTCACACTCAAGTGTTTCAAGGTATACAAATCCTAACTCAATTCACATCACTTGCAATTATCTACCATAGGCTTGACAAAATTCTAAGAAAAACAATCGCAAACAAATACCACACATATCATGAGGACTTTAAGAAGGTTGTAATGGGTCTTAGGTTAGGGTGGATAATTTTTGGAATCTAGGCTTTCTTGATTGGAATTGAAAAATGCATTCTTCACTCTAGATCCCATCCTAACTCACCAAACCTCTTCAAAAGAATTGTCCATAAGGAAAAATTGTCCTTCTTCACTCAAGATCATATCTTCACTCACCAAACTTCTTCAAAATAATTGCCCACGAGGAAAAATTGTCCGTGTTATCTTTTCTAAATATTTGTTGTGCTTTTTTTTCCTTTTCCTTTTGTTTCTTTTTTTTTCTTGACATTTTTTGGTACTTGTCTTTTCTTCTATTTTTTTTACAACTTATTTTTGGTACCCACCCCAAACTTAGAACAATTGATTGTCCTCAAGCAACCCCAAACTTAATTCATATCTAAGGATCCATAATGACAACACATTCCTCAATTCCAAACAAGTGGGACACTTGGTTTTTAAGTTAATGGCTTGTAATGAGGTTTGTAACCAGAAAAAAGGATTTAAGGCTCAAATGGGCTGCTCAAAGGTCAAGAATTTTTAAGGGTAGGCATTTTAAGGCTCTAGCTATCAAGAAAATGAAAGTCCTCAATCATGTATGTGTGTGTATGCAATGCAAAAGCAATCAAGAACTAAGCCAAGTTCTGAAGAATCTTGAAAAGTGATGGAGCACTCAAGAATGAAGATTATGTTTAGGCTCAACACTCACAGGCTTTGTTTAGTGAGGAAGGGTATGTTACACCCCGATTCACAAGATTTAGGTTACAAGGAGTTGCTTACACTAACAGAAGAATCATCAAAGAATTTAAGCTCATTGATCAAAAAATTGATGCACAAATTCAATGTCAAGTTCATAAAAAGATTTTCAGAATGAAGCTTAAAGCGCACATGAGTTCAACTTCAACACACCCATCATCATGACAGTCATCAAAAAGTTCAAAAATATGCATGATTAGCTAATCTACTCCCTAGAAAATGTCAAAGAAAATGTTAAAGATAAAAGATAAGAATTAAAGTAAGATGAGGGGTAAAGAGATTGGGTTGCCTACCAAAAAGCGCTTCTTTATCGTCACTAGCTTGACGTTGAGGTGATTCTTCAATTTGGATCAGGTGGGGGACTCTGCTTCTCAGGCTCCTCCTTCAATGTTCCTTGGGTACCTTTTCTTTTAAGCTTCAGTTTCCCTTGCCTAGAAGTTGCATGAGGGGAATAGAATTGCGGAGCCCATGAAATAACCACATCTTTTTCCTTGTTATCATCACCTTCTTCAACATCTTTTGACACAACAAGTGCATTCTCAAAAGGTTAGTGGAGGGCTTGATCATGAATTTTTGTTTTAATTGTGGGATGAAGCACCTCAATACAGTAGCACCATTCATTTCCTCTTTTAGGGTCCATGGCTTTGAGCACATTGAAAGTCACAGCTTCATCTTGGACTTTCAATGTCAGAGTTTCATCTGCCACATCAACTACAGCTCTACGTACCCGTAGCTAGGAAGGGTCTACCCAAAATCAACGGGATGTCATTGTCTTCCATGTCAAGAACCACAAAATCCACCGGAAAGATGAATTTGTCAATTTTCACAAGGGCATCATCTTCAACTACACCATATGGATGTTTCACCAAGGGCAAAGTCATCATGGTGTTCTTTATCTGACCAATCCCCAACTTTTTGAAAATGGAGAGTGGCATTAGGCTGATACTTTCTCCCAGATCACATAATGCTTTCCCAAAAGTTCTATCCCCAATAGTGCAAGGAATAGAGAAACTTTCGGGATCTTTGAGTTTTTGTGGGAGCTTCCTCTGCAAGATTCCACTACACTCCTCAGTAAGCATGACTGTCTCATCATCTACTATCCTCCTCTTTTTTGAGAGGATTTCTGTCATGAATTTGGCATATTTGGGCACTTGTTTAAGAGCTCCTGAAAAAGGAATGTTAATTTGTAACTATTTGAAAACATCTAAAAACTTACCAAACTGCTTCTCATTTTGCTCATTCTTCAGTCTTTGGGGGAAAGGTAGCTTAATAATTGGTTTTGACAATTTTGGCTTCTCTTTTACATTAGAATTCTCGTCAACACCCATAGGAGCTTTGTCACAAAACTCAACCACTTCTTCTGAATTCTTCTTTGCTACAGTTTCAATTGTTTTGCCACTCCGCGTGGTTATGGCATTCACTGTTTCACCACCCCTTGGATTAGGAATAGTGTCACTTGGAAGGGAGCCCAAAGGTCTATGTGCAACTTGCTTGGCCAGTTGGCCCACTTGAGTCTCTAGATTTCTGATGGATGCTTCTTGATTTTTAGAACTGGCTTCTAGACTTTTGATCGAAACCTGCTCTTGTTTCCTCCATGAATGAAGAAGTTTGTGCAGCTAGTCCCTCAACTACTATCTCCCAATCTGCTTTCTTTTGAGGAGCGTTATGGCTCTGCCCTTGATCATTCCAAGAGAAATTAAGATGATTCCTCTACCCCGGATTGTAGGTGTTGGAATATTGATTATTTTTGACAAAAAATATCTTCTCTTGGACTGCTATGGGAAGTTCACAGTCCTGGTTAGAATGTGCACCTTCACAGTAGTCACACTTCAAACTTGTGACAACATTTACTTGAGCAGAATGGTGTTGCACAGAATTCAACTTTAGAGCTTCCATTCCCTTTTACAGTTCTTCCAACTGTTGAGTGATTATCTTCTGTTGTTCCAACCCGGCAGTCTGAGCATCTAAGTCAAAGAGACCTCTTTTAGATGTATTTCCTCTATCATGAGCCGCCAAGTAATCATTTGAAGCCATTATAGCTTCAATTATTTCTCTTGATTCTACCGCGGTCTTGAAATTCAAAGAACCACCCGCTGAGGCATCAAGCATCATCCTAGCATTTGGTCTCAACCCAGTACAAAAGATTTGCATTTGTTGATGGTCATCAAAACCATGATTCGGGCAACCTTCAATGTCATCTTGAATCTTTTCTAAGTCTCATAGAGTGACTCACCTTCTTTTTGCTCAAAGCTATTGATTTCTCTCCTTTTCTTAATGAACATGGAAGGAGGAAAATTGTTCAACGAACTTATCTTCAAGATCATTCCAAATGGTGATGCTACCTTCGGGTTGTGAATCGAACCACTCTTTGGCTTCATCCTTTAGAGAGAATGGAAAAAGCCTCATTTTCTTAGCTTCATTTGTATTACCATTCACTTTTACTGTTTCACATAGTTGTGCAAAATTGGTGAGATGCTTGTTTGCATCTTCACAATGTCATCCACCAAATTGCATCTCCCTCAATTCACGAAACAATCCTGGATTGATCTCAAACCTATTTGCGGTTACTGATTGATGAGCAATCGGTTACTGATTGATCTCAAACCTATTTGCGGTTACTGATTGATGAGCATTTCACTGGTGGGTCAGCCATAACTTCAATCACAGGAATCTCAAACACAGTATCTTCTTCTCTTACTGCTTCTCTTTCTTCGAGTCACCCTTCTCTTGTAGCCTTTCGATTAGCCTTAGCAGCATTTTCAATCTCAGGGTTGAAGAGTAAGTCTTTAGGATCTACTATTCCACGCATACACTGAGAAAACAGGAAACTCAACGTCAAAGAAAAATGTGTAAAACAAAGTATAAAGCAAAAGAAAAAGAAAACTAATAAAAAAACTAAAATGTATACGGGTTCGAATTAGTAGTTGCCTCTGAATTTACGGGTAAATGTAATTCGATCCCTGGCAATGGTGCCAAAAACTTGATGGCGGTATTGGCAATTGTACCAAATCGTCGCAAGTAATAATAAAACGGTAAGACCGAGTGTCGAACTCAAGGATCGAATGCAAATATCAATAAACGTTGACAACAACTAAATGAACTCAAATGAACCGAAATTTGAGTGATATGGTAAAGTAACAAGAACTTTTAAAGTAAAGATAATAATTTTTTTTTGTATTTTTGATAAAGAACCGAAGAACGCAAAGTTTACGAGATGATAAAATAAGTTAGGGATGAACTTCCATTGACTTCACACTATTACAAACTGATTTAACAAGGAAAATAACCCCCTCTTTTACTTTGTTATCAAACCCACAACATTAATTAATTTCTAATTCCTTAGGTGAATAACCCTTTGTGAAAAACTAAAAACCCTAATTCCTTAGGTGAATATATAGTTGACAACAAGCATTAGAATCAAGGATTTGCAAGATACAACAACTCCAAGGCTATTCCTAGACTAAGAATTGAAGGCATTTGTAGCGACCGAAAAATCCGGAGGAGGGATCCTTCGAAGTTATTGAAATGAAGCCGCCACCAAAGTTTAGTTTAAGGGCAAACATTGGAAAATCCCTATTGAGTGGATAAGGGGGTCTTGCGGACCAGTTTTAGGCTCGGGAGTCGTTTATGCGTAAGGAAGGTATTAGCACCCTACGACATCCTTCTTAAAGAAGGTTACCTTTTAACTAAATGTGTAAACATTTATTAATCCAAAAATAATGTTTTTACCCTTATAATAATAATAATAATAATAAAGGACTTGATAAACACTTATTTGTTTTTGTACTTTTTTGAGAAAAAGGAGAAAAGTGAATTAAAAGAGAGAAAAAAGGGTTTTTTATTAGTGCAATTGACAGAGGTCGGCCGCCCTCTGGTCCTACGTATCTCCTGGTAGAGAATCAAATCACACGTAGTTCTTAGTAGAAAAATGTTTGTGTGTTTGATGTTTTTTATTTATTTTTGAAATTGGGCAGGCACTCGAAATGACCAAACAAGTAAAACTCAGAGTGGTCGTCGCTCATAGCTCGTTTGAAAACTAAAGCTGTTATTAACGGTCAAACGAGCTAAGCTCCGAGTGACCATTAGTAACGAACCATGCCTATGTTTAGGAAAACATTTATTCGTTATTTGGGAAAAAGAGGTTTGTGAAAGAAAATATTTATTTAGGGAAAAGAAATTTTTTTTAATAAGAGAAACAGGGGGTGCTGTTAGAAAAGGGGGGGTGCAGTTAGCAGCAGGGGGTCGTATTTCAAAAGGGGGTGCGCATAACAGAACCCAGTTTCAGTTTCACTAGCACACAAATTGTGGGCTTTTCAAGGATATTGCATTGTAAAAATGGGGGGGGGGGGTGTATTTGGCATTCTGATATTAATAATCAAAGTGTTAAAAGAACAAAATAAAATAAATATAAAAAAAAACGCTATGTTATCAACAAGTCAGAGAAATGGAACCCTAATCCCTATTTCCTCCAACACTATGCGCCGCAACCATATTCCAGTGAAGAAAAAGAAGAACTTTCGGAGATGGGAGAAAGTGAGGTTTCGCAAGGAGGGAGAGAGAGCGATGGTGGTGGATCTGTGGTGAGAGAGAAACGAGGGAATGACGGCGGAGCTGCGACGCGGTGGTACGAAGGGAGGCGATAGTGGAAGGGAGAGGGGCGAGATGGTGTTCGTGGCTACGGTGAGGAGGTTTCTGGTGTTGGAACCGCGGTGGAGAGAGGTTTTGGGCGGAGAGAGAAGCACGCCGGAGGGAGAACCGTGGTGGCGGCGCCAGCATGCTACGATAGGTGGTGGTTACGATGGAGGATGGTGTGGTGGTTGTTGGTGGTTTTGGGTGGTGCGTTGGAGAAGCGACGACGGGGGTGAGAGAGGAGTGCGACGATGGGGGTTGGTTTGGTGGTAGTGAGAGAGGGAAATCGAAGGGGAAGGGTGACGGTGCTGCGGATGACGGCTCGCGGTGGGTGGAGTCAACCGGAGGAGAACCACCACGGGGGTTCCATGGTGGTGCCGGCGAACGCGAACGGAAGGGAAGCGAATACGGGGTGTTCGGTGATGGGGTGACTGTTTTTGGTTCGCGATGAGGGAGGGAGAAGGACGGCGGCAACGGCGGTGGCGCGCCGGCGCACCGACGGTGTCAGTGGTGGTAAGATGAGAATTTTCTCTCATTTTTTTTTACTGTTTCTCTTTGTCATATCCCACTATATCTCTATGGTTGTGATAGTGGTGTTGTGGTGGTTTGATGGTGTGTAGGTGGTGACGGTACAGCGGAGACCACCACGAACGGTGGCCGGAGATAGAGGTTTTGTTTCTCTCTCCTTTTCTCTCAAATTTCAGTTGTTTTTCCTTGTTGTTGCTGAGTTTTTTACTCTCCCTTCTAATGGAATTCCTCCTCCTCTGTTTCTATCTGTTGGGACCTATTTATAGAGAAGTTGTTGATTATTGTTGGTGGTTGTATTCAGGCTGGTGGTGTTTGTGGAGAATTGTCTTGGTGTGGGAGAGCTGAGAGGCGTGGCAGTGATCCCTATTTGTTTTGGCACAACAGCTGTTTTATACAAAAAGGAGGTCTTCGCTTGAACTATAAGAGGAAAGAGCATATATGGTGGAGAGGAGGAGCAGCAACTTGCAGGTTGGTGCCTGCAAAGTTGTCTTGTTGGTGCAAAATTGGAAAAGCAACAAAGGAACAAGAAGAAATTAGTTTTAGCATATTACTCAAAGAGACTGTACCTGAGGGCGCATACTCCCTCTTTTTTGATTTACTTTTTTGCTTTTTTTTTGTCTCTAAATGTAATTAATTTTTGTAAACTTTGATTATTGTATTTATTGTAATAAAAAAAGACTTGGACATGTTTGGCCATTCCTCTCTTTATTTTCATTTTATTTCATTTTTGAGCGCCAAAACAAAACACGCGTGCACAACGGGACGCGAAAGCGCGTCTGTAGATGCGAATACGCGAACTCGTGCACCGAAATAAACACTCGTACACAATGAGACGCGAACACGCGTCCGCGACGAGGACAAAAATGTGTACATTATTAAAAATCGCACGCGCGCACAATGAGAAGTAACACGCCTATACACGACTGGGAATGACACACATAAACGTCAAAAACAATATTTTGGATTTTCTAGTAAGCTTTAAATTAGCCGGACAAAATTAGGGTATGACAGCATTCAATCTAAAGCATTCAAATATAAAACTTCCATTCCATAGATGAACCATAAATCATTTCATGGGGGATCAAATCATGAAAAGCATTAAGAACACAGATTAAACACACAAAGCAAGAGGGAATGTGACATTTAAAACAATCAAAACCAGATACAATAGTGATTCATCAATGTTCATTCATCCCTAACCCAAAAGGGTTTAGCTAGACATAGATAAAGAAAGAAAGCTTAAAACCAAACTCAATGAAGAGAATGACCACATTGAAGCTCCAAACTCTTGTTCCCAAGCCTTGAATTTTCAATGGTGATGAAGGGTGTTGAGTCTTTGGTCACCTCCCTTGCTCTCTCTCTCTCTCTCTCTCTCTCTCTCTCTCTCTCTCTCTCTCTCTCTCTCTCTCTCTCTCTCTCTCTCTCTAATTTAGGTCAAGAAAGTGGCAAAAAGATCCCTAAGTTGGATGAAAATTGCAACTTAAAACAAAATCGCAGAGCAGAAGCGCTTGGGCGCATGGCAGACAGAAGCACCGGATAAGGAAGCGCTCCAAGCGCATGACAGGAGCGCTTGGGCGCATGACAAACAGCAGCATCGGATGTAAAAGCGCCCCAAACGGATGCAGAAGCGCTTGGGCGCTTTGTAGCAGATCTTTGAATTAGTAGGCGCTCCAAATGCTAGGCATGTGCAACCTTGGGCGCACGGTAGAACTTTTAGCCAGTGTTTTAAAAACCGGCTCGGCCCGGTCGAACCGGGAACCGGGGGGGTAACCGAGTCGGTCAAGGTTTTGGATCAGCCATGCAGCAAACCGGTGGGAACCGGCGTGACTCGGCCGGTTTTTGGAAAAACCGATGACCCGGTGACCCGGCTCAAACCGGATCAGGTTGTGCATTTTGTTTTTTTTTAATCAAATCTTTGAACTGTAATTGGGAGGGGCCGCGCGAACGCAGGCCCCCACTAGTGATTGCCATCTAGGTAAGTATATTTCCCATTGACATATGCATTGCTTTTATATCTCATTCTCCTCCCTGTTTCGTTCATTCTATGCGATGTGGGACTATTTGTAAACTACTTAAAACAAAAAAGACTCAAAACCCTCAACAAAATGCCATTAGTGGGGTTTGAACCCCTGACCTGTTGAAAGCAAATGCTGAGCGCTACCATGAAGCACAATCTTATTGAGGATATTATTTATTTCAAATATATATAATTGGTACCTCTTTTCCTAAAAGTCAAGTACGCTCATCCTCATGGCATTAGCTTGTAATATTAATATTATGTTTCAACAAACTTATTTAATATTAAGTATTTTTTTAAAGATTTATTTAATATTAAGTTGTTAATTTATGAAATTTGTTCTAAATATTTATTGAAGCATGATATGAACTTTTAAAATTTATTTAATATATACCAAGCAAATAAAAATAAAATAGGCATGGTGTGTAATTTTAGCAAATTAAGTTTTACAAGTATGAAATATATAGGTCTTGAAAATTTGGGAATTTTTTCTATTTTAGTAGATATAAAATAAACATATTTATTAATTTTACAGGGACGAAATTTATATTACATACTATATAGGTATTGAAAATTATCGAAATAGAGACCGGGTCCGAGTCATCCGGTTCCGGTTTTGGTCATGCGGTTCAACTATCGACCCCTCGGTCCGACCCTTGACCCAGTGACCCGGTACCTTCACCGAGTCGGTCACCGGTCCGAGTTTTAAAACATTGCTTTTAGCAACTCAACTCATTCTTCCAAACTTTAACTTGATCCAAAACATCAATTTGCACCTGAAAATCATGGTTATGACAAATGTGGCATTTTGTGGTCCAAGATCAGTATAATTTCCTCTATTCGGTATAAAACACCTAGTTTCGGACCAACGAAACTGTATGCAAAACAGACTTATCAGGAACTAAAACAAAAAACTCAAATTTTATAGTGACCAAAAATATATTTAACTCAATATATATAATCTCCTGATTTTGTTTGTGTAGTAATTTATTCATGCACTATTATTTTATGTTTATTTTTTTGGTTTTTATTATATTTTTTAATATGAGTCAAAGGAATTATATTGTGTAATTAATGATATAAGATTAAATAAAGAAACGTGAATTTTTGTGTTTGAATTTGGATGGTTGAAAGTGCTTGCGACTTTCCTAATGATTCCTTAGGAGTACTATAGAATAATGACTTGTGACTATAAATCTAAATAAATATATGTGAATTCTCTCGGTCCCCACATACACTTTAATTCTTTCAGAATCAATATCAATAATAACCAGCTACACTATCGGTGAGAGTCATGGCCACAGAGGAATCTATTCCGAAATGGGAAGGCAAAGCCATGGTTGAGGTAAAAAGGACCGATGGAGCAGAACAAGCATGGGCAGCGTTAGAGGATTTCTGTAACCTAAACAAGTGGATCCCCATAGACACTTCTTACTATGTAGAAGGGATTCAAGGCCAACCTGGTCTAACCCGCTACTGTGCATCCACCATAAAAGGAGATCATGGTGAAGCTGATCCAACCATCCAGTGGGTCAAAGAGAAGTTGGTGACAATCGATCCCGTCCAACGTTGTTTGTCTTATGAAATTGGTGACAACAATATGGGATTTAAGTCTTACATAGCTACACTGAAAGTTCATGAGGATGTTAAACTAGGTGGATGTAAGATTGAGTGGGTGTTTGTTTGTGATCCAGTGGAAGGGTGGAAGTTCGAAGATTTGAACTCTTACATTCAGTATTGTCTTCAGTTCATGGCCAACAAGGTTGAGTCTTCAAGCTCTCTACAAGCTCAGAGTTAATTAGAATTTGGAATTTTGAAATAAGAATAAATCTGGCTTGCATGCTTAATACTAATACTAAAGCATAATTAGCCATCTCTTATTGTTGTTTCGTTTGTGTACTGTTTTCAAAACTTACAATTGTGTTCTTGTTTTTTATCTTTCTTTTTGTGTTGTTTTAGTACTACTTTCTATATAACAATTATCAAAGGTCTCTGTGATGTACAAATTGTGGATCATAAACTCTGAATATTTGCAATGAACATCATTTTGTCAACTGCTAGGCATCAATCACTGCGCAGAACGAGTCTGCAGGTCTAATCTTTTGTTGCTATGTCTATTTCAGAAAATAATAAATTAATAAATAAATACTGTTTATTACATTAAATAATTAAGGGAATTTTGACTAATTTTATTATTTGACTAACTTATAAATTTATATGGTCAACTATGGTTTAATTAATAAATAATAAATGAGTTTAGTTTACTAATTCATATACATTCTTGACAGATGTTCTTCATTGACTCAATATTTAATAATATAAAATTCCAAAGAAATAGTATTTTTTAAAAACTATTGGAGTATAGTATTTTGTATGTATCTTGTATAGAGTTAACCGTATTGGTTAGGCTAACTAGTATAAGTTAACTTGCTGTTAGATGTATAGTTAACGGTTAGATCTGAGTTAGTAATTTCTAGCTTGTATATAAGCTAAATTCTTTTTTGTACAAACACTAACTTCATTCATTATTCTCTATTCAATGAAGATAGAGTTTATTTTGTGCTTGTGTTTGGATATCAAGATGGTATCAGAGCTCAAACTTTGAGCTCTGGTTCATCGCAATTCTTTGAAGTCCGCAATCGTTCCTTCTTCAATTCTACTTGATTCCATTTCTGTTCAGTTCATCTACATTTTCTTCGATTCGCTTTGAATTTTCGTTTCGTTCATCCCGAACAATTGATAATCGTTGTTTTCCAGTTCAGTTTGAGTTTTTTTTTTTTTTGCGATGACTCAGTTCACCTTCTTACGCTGATTTTGCCACCAACAATGGAAATCCATATTACCTTCATCCTAGTGAGAATCCTGCCACCGTTCTCGTCACACCAGTGCTCGAAGGATCTAAGAACTTCCAACCGTGGATTCGTTCTATGCGAATCAGTTTGATTTCTAAGAACAAAATTGCATTTGTGGATGGAACATTCAAAGCTCTTCCAAGGTCTGATTCTCTCTACAACCAGTGGACGAGATGCAACAGTATGGTCTTATCGTGGATTCAACGATCTGTGTCTGCAAATCTCCAAAAGTCAATTGCGTATTTCGACAAGGCGTATGAGGCATGGACTGATCTGCACGACCGCTTTGACCGGGGGGATATGTTCCGTATTGCTGATCTGCAAGAGGATATCTATCGGCTATCTCAAGGTAACCTTGGTGTTTCTGAATATTACAGAGTTAAAGTCTGTTTGGGATGAATTAGAAAATTTTAGGCCTGTTCCATCTTGCAAATGCTCAATTCAATGTTGTTGTGGTGCTCTGAAACTAGTTAGAACTCACAGAGATCAGGATTATACAATTAGATTTCTTAAAGGACTAAATGAGCAATATGCACATGTTAAGTCTCAGATTATGATGATGGATCCATGTCCAACACCAAAGCTTTTTCCATGGTTATCCAACAAGAAAGACAACTAGAGTCTCCCATAATTGTTGATTCAGATACTAGCAAAGGTCCTATTATAAATAATGTTCAAGCAAATGCCTCCAATACCTCTCAATTCTCTAATCGTGGTAGAGGAGGAGGTGGCAGGAACCGTGGAAGAGGTGGAGGAAGAACACAAAACAGCAACAGGCTTTGTACTAATTGTGGCAAGACTAATCACACTGTGGAGTCTTGCTATTTTATTCATGGTTTCCCTCCAGGTTATCAAAACAACAACAACAACTCAACTTCTGGCAAGACTGGTGGGAATAGTGCCTATGCTGCCAATACTGGTAGCAATCGTGATGAGGAAGAGAAATCTACATCTTCAGATAGCAAGGGTAGTGTATCTCTCTCAAGTGAACAATACCAAGGGCTAATGGAATTGCTTCAAGCTTCAAAGATTCAAGCTGCTTCTGCATCACATTCTGCTAACACTGCCTTAGTTCCTTATCACTCTACCAATTCTGCTACCGTCTGCAATGCTACAGATAACTCTGGTAACATTTATTACTACAGTAAGGAGTTAGATATGTGGATTGTAGATACAGGAGCCACTGACCATATCACACACAATTTAAACCTTCTGTCCAATTGCTATTCAATTAAACCTATTCATATTAGCTTACCAAATAATACCACTGCTATTGCTACTCTAGCTGGTAGTGTTCACTTTTCAAATGGATTAAGCTTGCATCATGTACTTTATGTTCCTAATTTTCATGCAAATCTTATGTCTGGGCCACAACTTGCCAAGACCAGCAAGTGTGCTGCTTATTTTGACCTTGTGTGTGCTGCTTATTTTGACCTTTAGCTAGGTCTAAATCTAATCCTAGTGACTGTTATCCAAACTGTAAGCCATCTACTGCACCCTCACACAATACCTCCACCACAAACTACACTCATACACCATATGTACGTAACACAAACACCTAAATCAAATGTAGCACCTAGTGCACAACCATCTAAATCAAGTACAGTTACTGCACATTCATCTTGTAGTGACCAAAATTCTAATGAAATGAAATTTTCTTCTGAAATGAAATTTTCTTCTGAATTTGTTGCTTCTGCTACCTCTAATTCTGTTAACTGTGATTCTATATTGTGGCATCATAGATTGGGAGACATCCCTTTAAATAGACTTCAATGTATGTCTAAACAGTTTCCTTACATTCAATTTAAATCCCTCACCTCACCATGTGACATATGTCATCTTGCCAAACAAAGAAAACTTCCCTTCTCTCACAGCATTACCAAAACTACTCAACCATTTGACATGCTCCATGCTGATATATGGGGCCCTTATTCCCAAACATCCATCCTTGGCCACAAATATTTCTTTACCCTTGTTGATGACTTCAGTAGGTACACTTGGGTGATTCTCATGAAAACCAAAAGTGAAACCCATAGCCATCTCACCAAATTCATATCCTACATAGAAACACAATTTTCAACCAAATTAAAGTGCCTTAGAAGTGATAATGGTACGGAATTTCTTATGAATGATTTTCTTTCATCTAAGGGAATTGTTCACCAAAAATCTTGTGTGGAAACCCCACAACAAAATGGAAGGGTAGAAAGAAAACACCAGCACATATTAAATGTTGCTAGAGCTCTAGCCTTTCAAGCTAACTTACCTTTGAAACTGTGGAATTTTGCCATTCTACAATCTGTTCATCTCATAAACAGAATCCCCACCCCACTACTTAAGGACAAAACACCATATCAAGTCCTTTTCAATCAACCTCCTACCTTATTACATCTCAAAGTTTTTGGCTGTCTTTCCTATGCTTCTACTTTGCAAGCCAATAGGACAAAATTTGATCCTAGAGCTCGTAAATCAGTATTTCTTGGATACACTGATGGTGTTAAGGGTTGTGTTTTATATGACCTTGTTTCACACCAACTTTTCATTTCTAGAAATGTTTTGTTTTATGAAACATCCTTTCCTTTCAAAACTACACACAATGCAAATGCCCCTGTCCCTGTACCTACCGATACTCAACCTGATTTTCCTTTGAATTTTGACATCCCTGACACTTCTCTTTCCCCACTTCCACCACCACAGCAACTTCCTGAACAATCTGCTTCCCCTGTGCATTTACCTACCACACCCACTCAGCCACTTTCTCCAGTTTTTCCTTCTCAAACACCATCACCAGACCCTATTTCCATGCCTATTCAACCTGTTAGGCAGTCAGATAGGATTAGATTTCCACCTAAATACTTGGAAGAATATCACTGTGACTTGAATAGCTGTGCTAGCAATAATTCTCCAGGTCTCTCTTCCTCTTCTCTTTATCCATTATCTTCTGTTTTGTCTTACCATAACTGCTCTTCTTCTTACAAAAAATTCTGTGCCTCTATAACCATTCATTCTGAGCCCTCCACCTTCCTTCAAGCATCCAAACATGCTTGTTGGCAGAAAGCAATGCAGGATGAGCTTAAGGCTCTGGACTTGAACAAAACCTGGTCCCTGGTTGAGTTACCTTCTGGAAAGACACCCATTGGTTGCAAATGGGTGTACAAAATCAAATACCATGCTGATGGCTCCATTGAAAGGTATAAATCTAGGCTTGTAGCCAAAGGCTATACCCAAATGGAGGGCGTGGACTATTTTGAAACTTTCAGTCCTGTAGCCAAGTTGACCACTGTTAGAGTTCTGCTTGCTCTGGCTGCCATTAATGGCTGGTTCTTGGAACAACTGGATGTAAATAATGCCTTTCTACATGGGGATTTACATGAGGAAGTATACATGACTCCTCCCCAAGGTTTTTCTTCTAACACTGACCATCTCTCTTGTCCTGTATGCAGGTTGCATAAATCTCTCTATGGCCTCAAGCAGGCTAGCAGACAATGGAATCAGAAACTTACTGCTACTTTTCTCTCTCTTGGTTTTGTGCAATCTCAAGCAGATCATTCTCTGTTCACTAAAGCATCTGGTGGTTCCATCACTCTTCTTCTAGTTTATGTTGATGATGTTGTGCTCTCTGGTAATTCAATGGATGATATCATCTCTGTTAAACAAATTTTACATGATAAATTCAGGATTAAAGACTTGGGTTCTCTTCGTTTCTTCCTTGGTTTGGAAATTGCAAGATCTTCCCAAGGCATTGTTCTCAACCAAAGGAAGTACACTTTAGATTTGCTTCAAGACAGTGGGTCCCTAGTAATCAAGCCTGCTAGCACACCAAGTGATCCTTCTGTCAAACTTAGTTCTGATGGTTCTGCTCCTTATGAAGATGAATTTTCCTATCGCAGACTCATTGGGCGCCTCTTGTATCTCACAACAACTCGCCCTGACATTTCTCATGTTGTGCAACAACTTAGTCAGTTCGTAGCCAAACCTTTGCAGTCACACTTCAAAGATGCTACTCGTGTTCCGCGTTACTTGAAGTCTGCTCCTGCTCAAGGCCTGTTTTTCTCTGCTTCAACAACTGCTAAACTCTCTGGTTTTGCAGACTCTGATTGGGCATGTTGGTAAGTCTATTACTGGGTATTGCGTTTTCATTGGCTCGTCTCTTGTTTTCTGGAAATCTAAGAAGCAACAGACAGTCTCTAGGTTCTCATCTGAGGCTGAATACCGTGCTCTTGCAAGCTTGTCCTGTGAAGTTCACTGGCTTCATTATTTGCTCACAGATTTGCACTCTTCTCCTAAGGAACCTACTGCTGTGTATTGTGATAATAAATCTGCCATATACCTTGCTCATAATCCAACCTTCCACGAACGCACCAAACACATAGAGATTGACTGTCATGTGGTGCGTGAGAAGATTCAGCAGCACATCATTCACTTGCTCCCTGTTACTTCTGCTTCTCAGCTTGCAGATGTCTTCACCAAGCCTATGCATGCTCCTGCTTTTACTTCTTTCATCACCAAGTTGGTCTTTGTAATCTACATAGTCCCACTTGAAGGGGGATATTGGAGTATAGTATTTTGTATGTAACTTGTATAGAGTTAACCGCATTGGTTAGGCTAACTAGTATAAGTTAACTTGCTGTTAGATGTATAGTTAACAGTTAGATCTGAGTTAGTAATTTCTAGCTTTTATATAAGCTAAATTCGTTTTTGTACAAAGACTAACTTCATTCATTATTCTCTATTCAATGAAAATAGAGTTTATTTTGTGCTTGTGTTTGGATATCAAGAAAAACAAACATGTTTACACGTATCATTTTAATTAAGTTTTTCATATACAATATATTCTTTCGACAGGTTCTTCATTGACTCGATATTAAATAATATAAAATTTCAAGGAAATGGTAATTTTTTAAAAATTGTTAAGAGTCCCACATCAGATGTGATATGGCTTGAAAATGAGTTTATAAGTGGGAGGCATCCCTTACCTTACAAGCCGGTTTTGTGGGGTTGAGTTAGGCCTAATTCACATTCTAAGATGGTATCAAAGTTAGTCCATGATCCGCTGGCCCACCCGCTATTGAGCCACTCGGGTCACGCTCTAGTTGCCTAGTCTTGGGTGTGAGGGGGGGTGTGTTAAGAGTCCCACGTCGGATGTAATATGACTTGAAAATGAGTTTATAAGTGAGAGGCATCCCTACCTTACAAGCCGTTTTGCGGGGTTGAGTTAGGCCTAAACCACATTCTAAGAACATGTTTAGCCTTTGAATAAACTTTTTTACAGATACTAAATTACACTTATTTGAACCAATAAATATACATTTATCCTTTTTGCGTGCAACTGTAGAGACTAATATCTTAGTTTGAGAAGGACCAAAATGAACGACAAAACTTTTCCTCAAAAGTTTTAACGTTGTAATAAGATTTGACTCTATAACCTCTAATTAAGTTAGAAGGGACCTAAATCATCATACACAAGTGTTCTTTGGGTACATTTATATACAAATATTCACATTACAAAATTTAATTTATATATATATAAGTATATATTAAGGATAATTTCATTAAATCTATACCTTTAATAACTAACTTTTGATTTCCTAATTTTTCCATAAAACCCAAGGAAGAGTTATAAGACATCGAAACGGGATTTGATCGCTCCCTGCCCCCCCAAAAAAAAAACTCCCAGCCTCCGACCATTTGTGTTAATAACAAAATATAAATATGAAATAGTATTTTTTTTTTTAACAATAAATATGAAATAGCATTAACAACACACTTTTTTCAATAGTTTTTTCAAGATTGTTTGAAATTCACGTGATTTTCACAAATTTTGAACGAAACCCACATAATTTATAATTTACTAGCATAGTATTGAGAGTAGCTAAAAATTTCAACCAATTATAACGAGTGTTGGAAATGTTTATGTAATATATTTCTTCTTAGGTTGGTCCTCGTCAAATAATGTGTTTAGGAATATGTTTCTATTTGCTAGCACTTCTCATATCAGTATTTAAACAACAACAACAACAACAACAACAACAACAACAAAAAAATGTGTTTCCTTCCACCAATAGATATATAGCTAGGAAAAAATAACGAAGAAAGTACTTTTTACAAATAACAAAATTATATAAAAATAACACCAACATGCAATTTCATTTATACTGCCTCTTTTATTTAGTAAAAATACGAAAAATAAGAATAAAAAATACTCTAAATTTATGATGATAAATGATATTTACAATATTAAAATAAATTTGATGTATGATAAATTATTTATAAAAATCATATAAACATATTTTTATACATATATCAATTACAAATATTTTTTATAATTATCAGTTACTCGAATAACTAATTTTAACAAACACCTCAAACTTTCAACAAACTTTAAATTAATTTATTCTCTATCAACTTATTTATTATCTATCGCAAAATGAAAACACTGTTTGCTTCAATTAGTTTTAATATCTCTAGTTAAATTCAAGTAAATTTTAAAATGACAACGCATATCCACCCACCAACTTTTGTTGGTTTTGAGGAGTTTGATTCTCTTTGGCAAAATGTTGCGTTCATGAGAAAACTGTTGTGATTAATTCAAGGCTACATTGGTCATTTTACTGCTTTTTTATTTTACCATTTTTACTATTGTAATTTTTCTGATTTCAGTTTCAGCATTATAGTTAAGCAGTGGTACTGGTATATAACCTGCTTTTGTAATTCATCACTGTACTAAGTTGATTCAGTTACTGCATTATAACAGATTTCAGTTTTTACTCATTTCTTCTTCTTCTCTCCATCTATCCAGTGCTGGCGGCGAACGCAACGGAGGCGCAGAGGAATGCGCATTGCGAGGTGAGGAAGAAGGATCACAAAGGCACTCTTCTATATTCATCAGTGTGTTGATGCTAAGGTGTTTGAGAAAATTGCTGAATCAACTACATCCAAGACTGCGTGGGATACCTTGGTGAGATGCTACGGTGGAGATGTATCAGTGAAGAAGATCAAGCTTCAATCTCTCAGAAAGCAGTATGAGAACCTGCAGATGAAGAACAGTGAGAAGGTAGGAGATTACATTGCACGAGTGGTGACTGTCACCAATGAGATGAAGACTTGTGGAGAGACAATGACTGAACAACAGATTGTGGAGAAGGTACTTAGGTCTCTAACTCCTCAATTTGATCATATTATGGTAGCTATAGAACAGTCTAAGGATACTAGCACACTAAGAATAGATGAATTGCATGGCACATTAGAGGCACATGAGCTGCTAGTAACTGAAAGAGGAAATGGAAATGGAAAGGAAACAAAGCAGGCACTTAGGGTTGAAGTAGCTAAGAAAGGAAACAATAAGAATAATTCTAATTGGAAGGAGAATAAGTGGAAAACTCAGAAGCAAGCTTGGCTTGATAAGAACAACAAGAAAGGCAGTGACAATAATAGTGAGAAGGCAGAATCCTCAAAACAAGGATGGAAAAATAATAAGAACTTCAATAAGAAGAAATGAGGTTTTGATAAGAGAAAGATTAAGTGCTTCAATTGTGACAAACATGGACACTTTGCTGATGAATGTTGGTCAAATAAGGAGAACAATAAGGAGGAAGCCAACATAGCAAAGGAGGATTCTGATGATAATGATGGTCCAGTAATACTGATGGTTACCACTGCTGAAGATGGCACAATCACTGACATTTGGTATATGGATACGGGTTGCTCCAACCATATGACCAACAACAAGGATTGGTTGATAAACTTTGACCCTAAGAAGAAGACAAGGATAAAGATGGCTGATGAGAGAACACTGCCTGCAGAAGGTATGGGTGATCTGCTGATTGTGAGAGAGGATGGCAAGACAGTGATGGTAGAGAATGTGTGGTACGTTCCTAGCATCAAATGCAACCTCATGAGTGTGGGACAGCTTCTAGAGAAAGGCTTCTCTGTTGTCATGGAAGATGGCAAGCTGGAACTGTTTGATCAGCAGAAGAGAATGGTGTTGAATTCTGTTCTCAGCAAGAACAGGACATTCAAAGTCAGTATCCAAGCAACTGAGACACAGTGTCTCAGTGCCACTGATGCAGAGGGTGATAGCCTGCTATGGCACAGAAGGCTAGGACACCTTAATTACAGGAGCTTAGGACAGCTAAACACTAAGGAATTAGTGCTGGGAATTCCCAAGACAGTGAAGCCGGAGAAGGCCTGTGATGTATGCTTGAAGAGCAAGCAGTCAAGACTGCCATTCACTGCTGAACTGCCAACAAGAGCAACTCATGCACTAGGAGTGGTGTACTCTGATGTTTGTGGGCCATTAGAGGTGCCCTCTCTTGGTGGAAATAGATATTTTGTATCCTTTGTTGATGAGTATACAAGAATGTTATGGATTGCATTGATTAAGTTCAAACATGAAGTGTTCTCAGAATTCAAAAAATTCAAAGTGAAAGCTGAAAAGCAGTGTGGACAGCAACTTGAAATCATTAGAACAGATGGTGGAGGAGAGTTTAATTCAAGAGAATTCAGAGAGTTTTGTGATGAGCAAGGCATTGAGCATGAGGTGACAGCCCCTTACACTCCTCAACACAATGGCCTTGCTGAGAGAAGAAACAGGACATTGCTTGATATGGCAAGGAGTATGTTAAAGGAGAAGAAGTTACCTCACACACTGTAGGGAGAGGCTGTTGCTACAGCAGCTTATATATTGAATAGATGTCCTACAAAGCAACTGAAAGAGGAAGTTCCACTTGAGAAGTGGACTGGAAAGAAGAAGAGTGTCAGCCACTTTAAGGTGTTTGGATCACTATGTTTCAAACACATACCAGATGCTACAAGGAGAAAGCTTGATGACAAAAGCAAAGTCATGATACTTGTAGGGTATCACTCAACTGGGGCTTACAAACTCTACTGTCCAGTGACAAACAAGGTACGAATCAGTAGAGATGTCTTAGTTAAGGAGACTGAAGAGTGGGATTGGAACAAGACTCAGCCTTCAATTTCTAGTGCAGTAAACACACTAGAAACTGAATGTAATGAGGAAACTGACACAGAGGGAAATGGTGCACTGCCTGTGAATGAGAATCAGCAAGATGAGAGTGAATCAGAAGCTGAAGAAGAGCCTGAACCACTGCATGTTCACAGGCCACAGAGGAACAGACAGTTACCAAGGAGATTAACTGATTATGATTTAACTGCAGATACTGAAGTGGACAGTGAAGGAGAGATTGTCCAATGTGCTATGCTGGTAGATGCTGAGCCAGTAAGCACAGAACAGGCCATGAAGGATAAGGTGTGGAAGAAAGCAATGGAAGAAGAACTTGATGCAATTGAGAGAAATAAGACTTGGGAATTAACAGTGCTGCCCAAGGATAAGAAAGCCATCAGTGTGAGATGGATTTTTAAAGTGAAGTTGAATCCAAATGGAACAATTGCCAAGCATAAAGCAAGGTTAGTGGCTAGAGGTTTTTTGCAAAAACCTGGCTTGGACTATTTTGAAGTATTTGCACCCGTAGCAAGGCATGAGACAATAAGACTTGTGATTGCAATAGCTGCTAGTAGGAAGTGGCCCCTGCTGCACTTAGACATCAAATCTGCCTTCTTGAATGGTCCTCTACAAGAGGAGGTCTATGTTACACAGCCCCCTGGATTTGAGGTGAAGAATATGGAGAACAAAGTCTATAGATTGCACAAAGCCCTGTACGGGCTGAAGCAGGCTCCAAGGGCCTGGAATCTGAAAATTAATTCCTTCTTCTTGCAACAAGGATTCACCAAGTGTGAAACTGAATATGGAGTGTATGTGAAATACACCAAGGATGGAAATGCAATTTTTGTATGCCTGTATGTTGATGATATGCTGCTGACAGGAAGTTCCACTGCTGAAATCAGTGTTTTGAAGCAAGCTTTGATGGATAAGTTTGAAGTAACAGACCTAGGGAAGGCAACCTACTTCCTTGGGATGGAACTACTGTACAACAGTAATGGAATTGTGCTTCACCAACTCAAGTATGCAGTTGAAGTGTTGAAGAGATTTGACATGTTTGAATGCAAGCCTGCAGCAACACCTGCTGAAGCAAATCAGAAACTGGACTCTGATGCTGATGGTGAAAGTGTAGATGAGACAGTGTTCAAGCAATTGGTGGGATCCTTGAGATATTTGTGTAACACTAGGCCTGATATATGCTTTGCTGTGGGAGTGGTGAGTAGATTTATGAGCAAGCCAAAGGTGTCACACTATCAAGCAGCAGCAAGAATCTTGAAGTATGTCAAAGGAACACTGAGATTGGGGCTCTGTTTTCCTGCTGACAGTACTGAAGAAACTGATAAACTGCTGTGCTATTCTGATGCGGATTGGTGTGGAGATAGGATTGATAGGAGGAGTACCACTGGATACTTCTTCATGTTTAAGGGAGCACCAATCTCATGGTGCTCCAAGAAGCAACAAGTAGTTGCACTATCCACCTGTGAGGCTGAATACATTGCTGGAGCTGTGGCAGCTTGCCAAGCAATTTGGCTAATTAATTTGCTGCAAGAACTGAAGATTGATGTTGAGAAGCCTATGAAGTTAATGATTGATAACAAATCAGCCATAAGTTTGGCCAAGAATCCTATATTGCATGGAAGGAGCAAACACATTGATACTAAGTATCACTTCTTGAGAAACCAAGTGCAGAGTGGCTTGCTAGAAGTAGTTCATTGTAGAACTCAGCTCCAACTTGCTGACATACTGACTAAGTCAGTGAAGACTGATCAGTTTGTAAAACTGAGGGGAGACATGGGAATTGTTATGTTTGAGACCTTGAATTAAGGGAGCATGTTGTGATTAATTCAAGGCTACATTGGTCATTTTACTGCTTTCTTATTTTACCATTTTTACTATTGTAATTTTTCTGATTTCAGTTTCAGCATTATAGTTAAGCAATGGTACTGGTATATAACCTGCTTTTGTAATTCATCACTGTACTAAGTTGATTCAGTTACTGCATTATAACAGATTTCAGTTTTTACTCATTTCTTCTTCTTCTTCTCTCCATCTATCTCTGTTCTCTGCGTGTGTTCTGTGTGTGTGCACAGTAATGGAGTTCCACAATTAAACGCAACAAAAACTTCACCCAGAATAACAAAAATGGATTACCTATTATCAATTTTAGCAGCAGTGGCAATCTTAACCATACAATAATTATATGACAGTATATATTTAAAGTTTTATTTTATATCTAACTTTCTAAAGTTAAATCATAATCATCCGATCTTCATCCTATGACCGATATTTACTGACTGCACCATACAATAAATCAGCTCGTTATGGATTAAACCAAAACATAAAGGGGAAAAAAAGCATGCACGAAGTGTTGGACTTGGCTCAGTTTGGTGTCAACACCATATTCAATATTCTGAGAGAGACATGAAGTGAAAGCTTGAACGTGTAAGCCACGAGGCGATGACCATGACCCGTACGTGAAACAAATTCAATTCACGAATTAAAAGAATTAAACACAAGGAGGAGAAAACTCATATTACATATGAAAGAGACTATACATATCACAAATTAATACCGTGTGGACAGTAGGAAGAAGGAACTAGCTGAAATTTAAGTCTATTTAATGTACAAATTTCTCGATGGAACAACGATAGCCACAATTTCATTTATATGTCCAACACCTACAAATATATATATATATATGAATAATAAAATAACCTATCTGCTTCCGCCACCCCCTCTTTCTTTCCGGGGCGACTTCCCTTTCTACACTTGCCAACATTGGCAGTTGGCAAACACCCCCCCCCCCCCCATTTTGTTTGTCTTGACTTTTCTATCAACCTTCCATTATTGACATTTTCAAATAGTGAACAATTTCTTTTCCATCCAGTTGATAATATCCTGAGCTATCTCTTCACGCTCAGGTTCAAACAACAGGTCATGTAAGAAACCATCATAAAGCTTTATATCTTTGAATTCTGAAGCTGCCTTATTGAATAAATCTTGTGAAGCCAATGGATCAGTTACCGTATCAGCAGTACCGTGCAAGACAAAGAATGGTACAGTCACAGACTTTAAGTTTCTCATTAAGTGAGACGATATTCGCAGTATTTCGTGTCCAGTTCGGACTCTTATAGGTCCTGTGTAGACAAGAGGATCAGAGTACTTTGCTAATAAAGCTTCTGGATCCCTTGTAACTGGAATGCCCCTTTTGTTTGCTCCTTTAAATTGGAACCTTGGAGCTACTAGAGAAAAAATTGGAGCAACAGCCTGCATCACATATTATAAACATCATTTTAACATGTGAACAACAATTGATCATAAGTAACCAAAAAATATAAAACTTACACCAACAATTGGATGAGCTGGCTTCACGCGCAATGCTGGTGAGGTTAATATAATTCCTTCCACCATTACTTCGATATGAGGGCGGGAAGCCGCCTACACAAAAATGTAGAAATTGAATTTCAAAATTCAACGAAGAAATTTTTTTATAATGAAAGGTGTGCAGAAGATTTTAGACTTACTTTCAAAACCACAGCCCCTCCGGTGGAGTGACCAAAGAGGAAGCATGGTATCCCAGGATTCTCTGACCTAATCTTTTCCAAGAAAGCTCCCTGTTTATATCACCAGCATTGATATGCAAAAATGTGACATTTTAAAATGCAATATATCTCCGAAAGAAAAGAAGCAGAAAACAACATAAAAACTTCAAATTGTTGTTGATGTAATTTTTGAATGTCAATGAAAGTGATCATAGATAGCAGTTGTACAGAAATCGACCGATGAATGCAACAGTCACCAAAGTGCATGGTCAAAATAATAGAAAGTGAAAAAAGAAAATTCGGCAAGTTAACTGAGATAATAACATCACCACCTTGCGCTCGAAGAAAAAAAAACTTAACAAGCACCTCAACTCTACACATTAAACATGTTTCTCTAATTCCCAATGTTTAAAATGGTAGAAACTATACTGATACCTATAGCTTTTTCCATATTAACTATAAGAACCCATATTTATACAAACTAGAGAAAGGAGAAATGTGCTTACAGTGTCCGCAACCACATGATCAAGGGAAGGAACATAACCATGCAGTCCATCACTACCTCCATGACCTGTGGTAATAAAACAAATAATTTCAGATCCATCACAAAAGGATAAGGATGAAAAAAAAAACCAAATAAAATTGAAGTACAAGGAGAATTCAACTTAAGTCTGGATTGAGTCCATTAGGGTCAGTTTGGATGGAGGGTTCTGGAGGAGGGCTAAGTCTATAATATGTTAATATATATTTGATATTTTTCAAAAGTTGAAGAAAAAGCATGATGGATAATCATATCAGATTACAATTACCCTTTATTCACATTTAGAAACATTCTATATAACAACAACATATAGACTTTGTCCTCTAAAACCTTCCCTTCCAAAGCCCTCTTAAGTTCTATCCTAAACCCTCCATCCAAACTAATCAGAGAGAAAAGAAAAGCTTAATGTATGAACAAGGATCTGAAAGGACTAATTGAGGAAAAACTCTTAAATTACCTATCCAGTCCATTGCATAGACACCAAAGTTGCACAATGTTAACTGTCTTGCAAAATCTGCATATCTTCCACTGAAAAATGAGCATCAAGTCAGAAATGGGGTGCAGATGATATGCTTATCTTAGTAACAAATACTCAATCATAGAAAAGATATAAATGTATTGACAACCACTTAACAAATCATATTTTGAAAAAGAAAAACAGAGTTGCAGACTAGACTAGACTAATCCCTTAATGAGAAACAAGTTTTGAGCTCTGATAAAAGATTATGTTTTTAAAAAGTGCAGAAAGCAAGATTACCTGTGTTCATTAAGCCCGTGAATGATGATCAGAATGGCCCTGAAAGAACATAAAGGAAAATATCTTGAGCCAAATGTTAAAGAGAGCATTGCTAGCACAGAATAGAACCAAAGAAATAAATATAGAAAGAAGGAAAAGAAAGACTCGCAACAAGTAGAAGCTTTCTATAAGAAATTGAACTGCTGCCTACAATGTAAACTAACTGCACACCTTCTCAACCAAAAACATTACCATATTTTTATTATAAACACAATTGATAAATTAAAATTAAAATCTGAATGTGAGAGTAGCACTGCGAGCAGTCAATTTTGACTGCAGGATAATATTCCTCCTTTATTCAAAAAGACATAAAACAACTGAATGAGAATGCAACTTTCATAATTTTGTTTATAGAATACCCGCCAACCACCAAGATACCACACCAATGTGTAAAGAAAATCTCATTCAGCATGAAAAACAGACATTCTGAGAACTCAGTTTACCCTGTTTCTTTTTTTCCCAAGGTCTCGCATTCTCGCAACTTCAATCACCTAAATTTTCTTTCTAAATTTATCCAATTGCCCAGACCCGGAGAGACAGAGAACTAAATTCTACCTACACCTAATTCAATTGACTCCAATTTCAAAGTTTTGGCAGTGGAATGACCTAAAATCAACATCCCCTTCAAATATGTAGGTTAATCTTTATCTCTACTTACAATACCTCAAAACGAGCCTTAGATATAAAAATTCTTTTAGCAACAGAATTAACAAGACTTACGTCATCTCTTCAGAAAAACAGAGAAGGCTTCTTCAAATTTAACACGCAAAGCAAAAGCAATTTGCCCACTATTGTTTAAAAGAAAGATAGAATAGAAGAAACCTTACTTAAGATCACCGGTGACCGGAAACCAAGACCTACAAAACAGAGCGTTATTCCTAACCCCATAAAAGATCGAAGTATTCCACCGGCAACAACCATCATCACGACCCATTCCAACGTCTTCAGCCAACGCTCTTCTTCTAAAGGTATCCTCTTCTTCCCTAACCAACCACCTGCGCTTCAAATGCTTCTTAGGAGAAGAAGGTCCCGCCGTCAAAGATGACGGCTTAGATAAACGACGAGGAAGAACGAACACGAGATAGGAAAGAAAAAAGGTGTAGACGAATATTAAATAAGCCCTCAAGGTTTTCAGAATCGGAATTATACGGTTGCTGGCTCCTGACGTTAGTGGTTCCATCTCCGACTCGACGGAAGACATTTCTTCACGGCGGGGCGGAGAGAGATTGAAGAGGAAAATGAATTGGGTGGGGGTGACTCCAACACACAGACAGCACAATTAACAACTATACAAACAAACAAACACGAATGAATTTTGGTAGGTATTGAGAACACAGTTGTGCATTTATTTATACACGTTGTTGAACGAATCTTATACGTTTGTTTTGTGGATTATTAAGATCTGACGGCTTATGTTTCCTGATGGAATTGCTTTTTGCTTTGGACACACAAAAAGTAAAAGATAAAGTTGTCCACATCGGAGGATGGAAGCGCTATTGAACGGTGATAACTGTATGTACAGCCAATACCCATTGCGTTATTTATGACCTGATTGGCTGCACTTGGACACGTGGCTTCCTTTTTTTATTTGTTGAACCGGTCCGGGAAAACGCGTGGTTGGAGATCTATCCTAGATCATCATCGTTTTCTTTCTTTTTTTGATTTTTTGTTAACAAATTAAATCCCCGATTCTTAATACCTAAGGTTAACCAATATTAGCATTTTTTATGTTAAAAAAGCATATTAAATACTCCTAATTAATATTCATAAAAAGCAGGACAACTAAATTCATAAAGTAAATAAGAGTAGCCGGAAATTTTCACCCAAATAAATAGACTTTTATGGTTTGATGTACGACGAGTTTCTTTGTGTCTCACCATAGTTTCCGATGAGGGCCGTTCATGGGCCTGTGCAAGCTGTGCTACCGTACAGGGCCCCGGCCCAATACAAATATTTTAGGGCCCAAAAATAATAAAAGACAAGTTATATAAGTGTGTTTCGCAAAATGTAATAAATATCGGTGTGGCTGAACGGCAAGCAGCATAGCGCATGTTTGTTGTATGCCCGGGGAACAAGTTCGATTCACAGCATTGGTGAGATACCCGTGCCCGCCCCGCCCCGTTGACATTCCTAGTATCAAACAAAATCATTTTACTGTTTCCACCTAAGAAGTAATGTGAAACAATATATTATATTCTATTGTTTTTTTTCCTGACAACTTATATTATATTGTTTTTGCAATGTATTTAATTCAATAAAAAAAATATTGTTTTTAGCAAATGTTTTTTTTGAATAAATATTTAAAATTTTCAAAAAAAATAATTCCAGCATTTTAAAACTAAAATAAAAATTAAATTTACATTAACTTTTTTAAGAATATTGTGAATTTGAGTTCTTAACTGAATTTCTATTCACGAATTAAAATAGTTTTTTTAGAAATTTGGTTTTCTTTGTAGTTATACAATTTTTTTATTTATATTTATTTTTTATATTTAATTATTTAGTATATTCGTTGATGATTTTGGCCCCACAATAAATTAGGCATAACTCTGTTATTGAGGGACCTAATTTTTAAAATTAGAATATGGCCTCTCAATTGTATGGGACGACTTTGTTTCCGATAAGGTGACATGAGCTATGCTTCGCCGTTATTTCGTATGTGGCTCCTGTTTCTCTTCACGGTTCCTTTATTGGCTTTCAAAATTATTCTAGATATCGACCATCATCATTTGTTAAGAAATTTCGTTTGAATTTTTGGGGCAACATTGCAGGTAGTTTTTGGAAGAATGTTATTATAATAACATAGGGACGGAGGCACGGAGCTTTCCGGAATCTATTGAACCTATTTAGTCTACACCAAGGTTGACCAACATATATACCAGTACTATAACATATTAGTATGTAACCCGTGTGATGCACGGGAAATATTTTTCATATTTTTGTAAAAATAGCGGATTTTATAAAAAGAAGTAACAAAATTAATAAAAAATGGATAGTGAATTCTATTTAAGCATCTATAAATTAAACGCAAATCAATAGTAACTTATTTCTGCCTAAACTTTCAGTTTTTTATCAAACAATAAATAGTTAATAAGTTCTTTTATAATATATAGGCTAAATATATATTTTGGCCATTTATCTTTGGGGTTGTGGTCACTTTGGCCCTTTATCTTTTTTTTTTCTCATTTTAGACCCTCATGTTTTTTGTGTGTGTCATTTTGGCCCCTGCCGTTATGTTTATGTTTTTTGTAGCAAATTTTTAAGGACGAAAATGAAATCAATTAAAAACATAAGGGCCCAAAATGAAATCAATTAAAAACATAAGGGACTAAAATGAAATCAATTAAAAACATAAGGGACCAAAATGATAACGGCAGGGGCCAAAATGACACACACACAAAACATGAGGGTCTAAAATGAGAAAAAAAAAAGATAAAGGGCCAAAGTGACCACAACCCCAAAGATAAAGGGCCAAAATATATATTTAGCCTAATATATATATATATATATATATATATATATATATATATATATATATATATATATTATCATACAATATATTGTCTACAGTATATAATAAGTAGTTTTATTTTTCAGTTTTTTGAAAAGATATAATAAATATTAACTGATGTGGCCTTAACCAAGTGGGTGTGCCACAAGTGGTAAGTTAATTGGGCTCCTTAAGCATTTGGTCAGGGGTTCGATCCCTGGCCGGTGTGTATGGAGAGACATCGCTTGGGAGAGGTCGGCCCTTAAATGAACTCCAGTACCTCGAGGGATTAGTCTCCACAGTCGCGGTGGAGGATACCCTAGTTTCCGAAAAAAAAAAAACTGATGTGGTCTTTAATTATCATCGGGTCAATACATATCCCCAAATTCCAGTTGGGGCTCCATCTACTATCTCTTATTAACACTTTACGGTATTTTGATCGCATCTGATACTGCCGGAAAGACAAACAATCTGTAAATACGAATTACTTATACTCTGTTGCATCGGACTCAAATGAACGGGAAATCGGACCTGATCCCCAACTTCTTCGCCTTGTTCCATTAAAAAAGGTATGAGGTTGTTGGAAGTATTCTGGAATTGATGTTGTGTTGTTTATTTTCTCCTTGTTCGTTACACAAATTGATTCATTTATACATCAAATTCTATATGCCAACAATTATTACGGAAGATGAATTGATTAACAGATATGGAAAAGCTGCAAATTTTTTTTATCCTGCATAAGGGTTTTGGTTTTTTTTTGTCGCGTTGATGATTTGATAATAGTAACTTGTGGGGATAATTAATGATTATAATATGGTATACAACAAATAGATGCTAAATAATATATATATATATATATATATATATATATATATATATATATATATATAGTTTTCAATGTATAATTAATTATATGCAATAGCTATTTTGTTATCGGCCAAGAATCCAAAAATAGATACTTGTGTGGAAGGCAAACAAATTTTAAATTGTACTGTCCTAAAACCAACCCACCATTGTACAGCCTTGCATTTTGCCTTTCACGATCCGCAGACTTCTTTGTTTTGTTAACTTTTCGGCAAGTGTACCGAATCGTGCAAGTAATAAACCGGTAAGTACCGGGATATCGTCCTCAAGGATCGAAGTTATTTTACTAAAGATGTTAACAACTACTAATAGGAACCAGGTTTAAAAGGGTTTTGGTTTGATGATTGTTGAGCTGTCAAGCTCGAAGTAAAGCAATAAAATATTTTTGTGTTTTTAATAATAACAGCCGAAAAACGAGTTGAAAAGGATACGATGGTAAAGGATGCTAGGGACGAATTCCTATTGATTTCACCCTATTGCCACTGATTTAATTTGAAAGTTAATCTCTCTCTCTAATCTTGCTATCAAACTCACAACATTAACCAATTCCTAGTTCTTTAGGTAACTAGTCCTTTGTCGATAACTAGAGCCCTAATCCCTTAGGTGATTCTAATTAACAACAAGCATTAAAGCAAGAGTTTGCAATATACAACAACTCATAGATTATTCCTAAACTACCAATTGAGGGTATCGAATTTCAAACATTCAAGAATAAAACTCCCATTTCATAATTGAACAAAATATCATTGTATGAGTTTTCCAACCATAAAAAGCATTAAGCGTAGAAATTCGATACACAAAATACGAGAGAGTACGATACAAATATGATTCTAAACCAGCGACAATAGAGTTACATCAATATTCCTTCATCCCTAACATAAAGATGTTTAGCTATTCATGATTAATGAAGAGAAACAAAGAAAATTACAAGTGGAAGATGATGATGAACACATATGAAGCTTCAATCCTTGTTCCCAAGTCTTGATTCTTCGGTAGCCGTCAGACGGAATCGCTCCTCTTTTCTTCTAGGGTTCCAAAAACGTCCCAAAAGTCCTTGAAAACGCGTCCTGGATCTGTTTTTAACGCAAGCACAGTGATTTCGCGCTGCAGTGGCGCGGCGCGCGCCACTTACGCGCAGAGTGGCTGAGGGTGCTGTGAACTCGCGCGCCATTTGCGCGCCGCGCGTCACTTACGCGCCCTGGAGAGATGCGTCCTCCTGGTTCTTCTGTTGTCTCGCGCGCCTCTTGCGCGCCGCGCGTGAGTGGCGCGCCACTCCCAACTCCTGCGCTCTCGAATCCATTTGTTTGCAGTGCCTTGTCTTTTCGTTCCACCTATTCCCTGGGCACAAAAATACAACAAACCCAACATAAACACTGCAAAGCAAGTAAATTCTAAAAAGCACAATTCAGTACAATTCATCACAGAATTTAACTAATTCATCACCAAATTTGTATAAAAACTCTCTTGAAAACTATGAACCACATCATGTGATGAGGGTTCATCACAACCCCCAACTTGGACATTTGCTTGTCCTCAAGCAAAGACAAGACAAACCAAAACCAGATAACCAGCAATCAAGTAGAATCCACTAATTAACACGAATATCACAGAGACAAGTTGAGCGTCAACTTTCAGATTGGCCACTCGAATTCAATCCCACAAATGGTACTTTCACTAGCACATACTTGCTAAATAGTGCGTGTGTGACATTTAACTCAGTTGGAACATAGCTAGTTTCGCAATGCATTTAGCTAAGACTAGAGGGTTTCCTTCTGGGAATGCCAAAGATGGTTCAACACAAAGGGTAGACTAGCGTTTTCACATAAGATTGAGGGGCTTCAAGGCAACGACAAAGGGTCTTAATTAGGCATTTCAGATTGGGCCAGTGCACAACTACTTCAACACACACACATAACACAACTACACAACATAAAGTTTTGGGCTGCAACCCCCTCATTACATCAAAGATTTAGATTTACTCAGCAGTTACTTCGGGACATTGCAGCAATTACACAACTATGTGGATTTTTCCACTTATTCACAAACACACTTAACCCACACACGACATACACTACAACGTTACGGGTAGACGCCGCAGTGCTGCACTCACACGCACTAACACACACACACGGCATACTACAGCGTTACGGTAGACGCTGCAGTGCTGCACTCACGCGTACTAACACACACACACGACATACACTACAGCGTTACGGGTGGACGCTGCAGTGCTGCACTCACGCGCACACACACGGCACTGACCATCCTACAATCTTCATACCCAGCCTTAGTACAACCGATGCACCCCCAACTTAGCTTCTACAGCTACCCTAAATCTTTAGTAAAAATTTGGCACTCCCATGGTCCACCAAACAGCTAGCTCAACTAAACTCATCCCTAGGATCACTAAGTTCCACCTGCGTTTTGATTATGAGTGTAGAAACAAAAATGTACTAATTCAATCACCACTGGGGTACTATCCGCTCAAGTCTCACCAAATCATCACCAAGTTAGCTCAACTGTCTCTTTTTTTTTTACATGAATGCTTACCATCTAGGAACAACAAAAGACAAGACACGACACACGACAATAGGTCCTCCCCCCCACTTAAAACACAGCAGTGTCCTCACTGATAATTTATAGGGAAGGCCTATGAACAGACACAACGGAAAACAGCAAAACATAAAGCAATGACAACTAAAGGAAATAAAACACCAAAATACACAATTAAGTAAGACAGAGATCAGGGGACGAGAACAAAACCAAGGTCTACTGCGGAAGTGCCCGAAAGATGTCGGCATCTGGGTCCAGCTGCCTTCCACTCTGCATAGTACATAAGGCTCTATAAAGATTTCTCATCCCAAATTTAAACTCTGCTCCCATTCTCAGTTGGGTCCTCCTCAACTCATCCTGATTGGCTGTGAGAGCCTCCATCCTTGATTGCAGCTGCTGGAAATCCTCAGCATATGGCCCAACCTGAAAATCTTTCATGGTGAAGGTTTGTTCGTTCTCATTTGGCTGCTCAGGGGGTTGCTCCTCTCTATGACCCGGGTGCTCTTGTCCGGTTCTAGCTCTGATCCAGCCCCCAGTGATAGCAGCAGCTGGCGAAATGGTGGCCTCATTTGGATCTGCTAAAACACCCGCTTTTTCACACAGCAGCGAAACGAGGCTAGCATGCCTCCAATAACTGGGCAACGCCCCGCCCTTGAAATTTGCAAAGCTTCTAATCTCATTCTCAAGCACCCATCCCAAGTTGACCGGCTCTCCTCTGATGATGCAAGAGGCTAAGGTCGCCCTGGGGAAATTCAGCTCAGTCTGATTGGAACTTGGGCAGATGGTGGAAAAAATGAACGCTGCCCATCCTCTAGCCACTGGTGTAAGAGAATTTACCATAATTTTCTGTGGCTCCCCACTAGCGTTTCTGACCCAATCCGCCCCTGGTTGACACAATGTAGCACAAACCTCAGCTGCGTGTTCTGGGTTAGCCTTAAGATTGCTGCTACTGATCTTGTTTCTAAGAAAGCAATCTAAAACAGCCACAACAACTAACCCAAACAGTTCATTAATAGTACCAATGTCATAGGGAACCTCACAGCCCCGCACAAAACTTTTGGACCCTGAGAATACTAAATCCCCATCAATAGCTGGCTTTGGGAACACATTGGAGAAGAACTCATACACCAAAGCTCTGCTTGCTTCCTTGGGGTATGCCACAAATTGCTCCCACCCCCGGCCACTGATGTTTTGTCTTATTTCTTCAAATTCGCCCGGGGGGAGGAAAAGAGCCTTTTTCCTTAACAAACTTGGAATCCACGGCAATAGTCTCGTGGAACTTTTCGCACCCGAGAGACCTAAACAAATGAGAATTATACTCAGGTTGGTCGGAATGGGATGACGAACCACGTCTAACAGTCTTTCTCTTCTTGCCTGAACCAGCCATCACCTGCGCACACCATAAGAAAAACAACAATTTTGCACAAAATTGGTCAAGGTTAGCATACACACATGACATAACTCCTTCTTTCAACCAGAGTCACATAGAACATTGTTTTGCTCGAGGAAAATATTGAGTTCACATCATAAAAACAAATCCATTGCAAGGACAAGCTTGTGGTAGATAAAAGCAAGCTTGTTGCTCATGAGATCCTAGTTTAGGCAATTTATCAAACACTTAGTGTGCACACTTGTTCCACTAATGAACAACAAGTTACCATTAATCTTATCAACCCCAAACTTATTCTATTACCCATTCCTAATCACATACATTAACTCTACAACATTTCTAATACAAACTCTTAGCAAAAACATCCTCAAAAGTTTGAGTTTTTCATTGATAGCTTAAGATGAATGTTGCAAGAATTAAGATTGAGAGGAGGAAACTTACTTGATAAATGAAGAATATGAAGAAAGGAGGGTATAATTGCAAAACCCCACAAGCAAAATCCAAGATTGGTACCCTTTTTTTTTTTGAAGAAAATCTGAAGAACCCTTACTTGGAGAAAACCCACGCGTGAAAAATGCAGCAGCGTGAGTGCTGCGTGAGTTTTATACCCCCAGCCGCGCGCGCGCGACTTACGCGCAACAGGCACGCAGAGACACAGGGACTTCAGATGCAACAGGCGCTTCCTTTGCGCGCGGCGCGCGACTTACGCGCAACTGGCGCGCTGGGTCACAGAAATTACAGGCGCAGCAGGCACTTTCTAGCGCGCGGCGCGCCAATGGTGCGCCACTCGCGCGCGACTAGACAGACTTGTGAATCTTGGTGAATCCTAAAAATGCCTAAGTTAAGGAAAATAATGCGAAACAATAAAAAAGATAAGGGTTGAGAAAATTGGGTTTCCTCCCAATAAGCGCTTCTTTAACGTCACTAGCTTGACGTTACCTCAATTTTTAAGGGTCGCTTAAAACCAAGGCCAACTTCTCTCTCTCCACCACTTCGCCCAAGTATGGCTTCAATCTCTGCCCATTAACTTTGAAGGATCTTTTTGATTCCGGTTCCTCTACTTCAATTGCTCCATATGGTGTCACTTCTTTGACTACAAAAGGCCCTGACCATTTGGATTTCAATTTCCCGGGAAACAACTTGAGTCTAGAGTTAAACAGCAACACTTGTTGCCCTGGATGAAATTCTTTTCTTGAAATGTTCTTGTCATGGTACACTTTCATTTTTTCCTTGTAGATCTTATTGTTCTCATATGCTTGCAGACGCATCTCATCCAATCCGTGTAGTTGTAGGATTCTCTTTTCCCCACAGGCCGAAGTGGTAAAATTCAAAAACTTTAGTGCCCAATACGCTTTGTGCTCAAGTTCAACCGGTAAATGGAAAGCTTTACCATAAACCAATTGGTACGGTGACATGCCTAAAGGTGTCTTATAGGCTGTTCTATATGCCCAAAGCGCATCATCTACCTTCAACGACCAATCCTTTCTTGAGCTTCCAACTGTCTTTTCCAAGATCCTCCTAATCTCTCTGTTTGAGACTTCTGCTTGACCATTGCTCTGAGGATGATAAGGAGTTGTCACTTTATGCGTAACACCATACTTGGAGAGAACATTGTTGAGTTGGGTGTTGCAAAAGTGGCTACCCCCATCACTGATTAGGACTCTTGGCACACCGAATCTAGAGAAGATGTTCTTCTTTATGAATTTAACCACAGTTTGGGAATCACTCTTAGCAGTGGCAATAGCTTCAACCCACTTGGAGACATAGTCAACTGCCACTAAGATGTATTCACAGTTGTAAGATGGTGGGAATGGTCCCATAAAATCAATGCCCCAGCAGTCAAACACTTCTACTTCAAGAATGGGGTTCAATGGCATCTCCCCCCTACGTGAAATATTGCCAGTCCTCTGGCATTTGTCACAGCTTCTCACGTAGTCATGTGCATCCTTGAAGAGGGATGGCCAGTGAAAACCAGATTGGAGAACCTTAGCAGCTGTGCGTTCCCCATTATAGTGCCCTCCACAGGGAGAGTCATGACAATGCCAGAGAATTCTTTTACTTTCGGCACCAGACACACATCTTCTCAAAAGTCCATCCGCCCCAACCTTGTAGAGATAAGGATCATCTCACAGGTAATGTTTGGCATCATGGAGGAACTTTTTCTTTTGTTGCCATGTGAGATCTTCCGGGACCTTTCCGGCTGCCTTGTAATTTGCAATGTCGGCGAACCAAGGTCTTTCTACAATGGCAAGCAAATTTTCATCCGGGAACTCTTCCATGATTTCTTTTGCTAGAGCAGTCACTTCTTTGTTCTCTAGCCTTGACAAATGATCTGCTACCACGTTCTCGCTCCCCTTTTTGTCCTTGATTTCCAAGTCAAATTCCTGCAAAAGCAAAATCCATCTAAGGAGTCGAGGCTTAGACTCGCCCTTGGTTAGCAGATATTTAATTGCTGCATGGTCAGTAAAAACAATTACTTTCGATCCAACCAAATAGGAACGAAATTTTTCCAATGCAAATACTATGGCTAGCAATTCTTTTTCGGTTGTTGCATAGTTGACTTGATTCTGGTTTAAGACCTTGCTAGCATAATAAATGGCATGAAAAAATTTCTCTGATCTCTGCCCCAATACAGCACCCACTGCGTAATCACTAGCATCGCACATGAGCTCAAACGGAGCATCCCAATTTGGGGCTACTATGACTGGAGCAGAGACAAGTTTTTCCTTTAGGATATTAAAAGCACACAGACACTCATTATCAAATACAAACTCAGCCTCCTTAACAAGTAGATTGCATAAAGGTTTTGCAATCTTGGAGAAGTCTTTTATGAAACGTCGATAAAAACCGGCGTGTCCTAAAAAACTTCTCACTCCTTTTACATTTAGAGGAGGAGGTAGCTTTTCTATCACTTCAATTTTTGCTTGGTCAACCTCGATGCCTTTTGCAGAAATTTTATGGCCAAGCACAATACCTTCCTTGACCATAAAGTGGCACTTCTCCCAATTTAAAACTAAATTGGTTTCAGCGCATCGTTTTAAAACCGCATCAAGGTTAGCCAAGCAAGAATCATAAGTAGGACCCAAAACAGAAAAATCGTCCATAAATACCTCAATTGCATTTTCTATCATATCAGAAAATATAAAAAGCATGCACCTTTAAAAAGTTGCTGGAGCATTGCATAACCCGAAGGGCATCCTCCGATATGCGAACACGCCGAAGGGACACGTGAAAGCTGTCTTCTCTTGATCCTCTGGGTCTACTGCTATCTGGTTATACCCAGAGTATCCATCCAAAAAGCAATAGAAAGCTTGTCCCGCTAGCCTCTCCAGCATCTGATCTATGAACGGCAATGGGAAGTGGTCCTTCCTGGTTGCTTGATTCAACCTTCTGTAGTCAATGCACATCCTCCAACCCGTAACAGTCCGAGTCGGAATCAGCTCGTTCTTATCATTCTTCACTACCGTCATACCACCCTTCTTAGGAACCACATGGGCCGGACTTACCCACGAGCTATCTGAGATAGGATAAATCATGCCGGCCTCTAAAAGTTTTAAGACCTCCTTGCGCACCACTTCTTTCATGGTAGGGTTTAGTCTCCGCTGAGGTTGGATCACAGGTTTGAACTCTTCTTCCAACTTGATCTTATGCATGCAAAAAGCTGGACTTATCCCCTTAAGATCAGAGATAGTCCAACCCAACGCATTCTTGTTGCTTCTTAGTACCCTCATCAGCTTCTCCTCTTCCAATTTGGTCAAGGAGCTGCTAATGATAGCTGGATGAAGATCATTATCTGCAAGGAACACATACTTCAAATGAGAGGGGAGTTGTTTCAATCCAGGGATCTTTTTCTCGGGACTCTCCCCCTATCTAGCTCTTCCTTTTTCTTGGAGACATTTTCTATTTGAGAAGCTTCAAACTGCCGGATACAGTCTTCTATTTCACTGCCCAGATTCTCCTCTGCTTCTTCAATAGAATTCACAATTACCTTTTCCAATGGAGGAGATGGTACTTCCTGTCTAAAGGTCTCTTTCACAGAGTTATCAATCATATCCACCCTAAAACACTGTCCCTTGTCATCCGGATGGCGCATAGCTTCAAAAACACTAAAAGTAATCTTCTCATCCTGGAACCTCAAGATCAGCTTCCCTTGTTGCACATCAATCAAAGCTCGCCCTGTGGCTAAAAATGGTCTACCCAGGATAAGTGGTACCTCTGCATCCTCCTCCATGTCAAGGATCACAAACTCCTGCAACCGTTCAAGCAGTGCAAACAGGGGGCATGTAATTATTGTGGCAGAAATGCTCATGAAGGTGACTGTGCAACTCATGTAATTTGTAGCCGCTTGAAAACCTCCATGAACTTAGAAAACTGCTCATCTTTCAATACAATTCATGTTTAGTTAAGGTTTTGTTGTTAAAAGAAAAAATGATTAGTTAAGCTATGAATACGTTATCGTTTTATTAATAAATTAGCTATGAATTTTGTGTTTAAAATATGCGGCTGTTTTATTTGAATGAGTGGAGTGGGTTGGATTAAAAATCGTAAGAAATTAAATAGAGTCAACCATGTGTATGTAAGCAACATGAGATGCCAAGTAAGCAACATGAAATGCTAAATAGGATATGCATTCACGATCCGCAGACTTCTTTGTTTAGTGTCTTATTACGTAAAATTTTGTTTTTTTTAATTGGGTTAAGGTTTCTTCCCGAACAGCAAACTGACGTTAAACTTTTGTTATTTGCTCGTTAAATTTTATGGTCAAATATTTGATGACTGTGCAATGATGGTGAGGGAAAGATGACAATGAATACTCGGGAAACAAAGAAAATTCCAGCTGCATATTTGCAAGTAAGTAACATTTTGAAAATACATTTAGATTTGTGTTTTTGATTGTGGTTAGATTTGTTAGGGTGTTCTTTAATATAATGTGACATGAAATTCATTCAACATATAAAGCTTGTAAAAAAACCTCACTATCACAACAGGATATGTGGATTAACCTGTTGTTAAAATACGTGGATCAATTGTAGCTTATTTGGGACATGATCTAGAATTCGTGCTTATTAATACATAAAAACTCTATCCAAAATTGTAGTCAGATGACAAAAAAAAGTAAATAGAACAGATTGTGCAATCCAAAAGTCAAACAAAAATTAAAATCATGTGACATGTCATGAAACGATTACCAATAAGATGAAACTCTATAATAAATCGCTAGCCCAACGCGTCCATAGATTTATTATAGGTTATCAAAGACCTCTTGATATACCACATTATTTGTGTCGCGACATATAGACTCATCCTCATTCAAAATCAACATCTTCAAACCATCTCGGGATCTTACTCTGGATATTGCAACGTATAGCTGTCCATGTGTGAATACTGCCTTTGGAAGATAAATTCCGACGTGAGATAGTGATTGTCCTTGACTTTTATTTATTGTCATTGAAAAACACAAAGCCACAGGGAACTGTCTCCTCTGGAACTACTTTAAGATGAATATGATACCTATAAACAACCACAAAAAAGTTAAAAAACGCCAACGAATCTGTGAACAAAGTAATTGGAAAAAAATGCAATTCACCTTTTAGCAGAAATGATTTCGTCAATATGGGCCATGACTGTATTAGGAGAGCCCTGTGACAAATTTAAATTTAAAAAAATCAGATATGTTTGATAACTCGGGAAATACTAAACAAAATTGTACTATTTTTTAAAAAAAATGGGAATGGTGTGTTCCAACATGGAGAGGCGAGTAGACAAATCGGACATACAATTGTGCCAAAATGGTGTAGTGCATTCAAGTTGATATTTTGAAGAAATAGGAAATCAACAGCCATTTCAGCAGCGAGTTCCATTGTTTTCTAAGAAGTAAACACTGAAACAAATAGCTAATGTGTAAAGGAGAAGAGCATAAAATATATTGGATGGTATTTTGTCATACCAATGGAGCCTATTAATATAGTTAGTCTAGATGTTAGTTGTATGCAAATGGTTTGTAATTTAAATTTAAAAAGTGTGCCAAAATTTTGAAAATTGTGCCAAAAAAGTTGCATAAATTTTTAAGATTTGAAAACTTCCAAGATTTGTAAATTATGAGACAACTAACAACCCTCAAATTGTGAGTTTCGAAAAAATTGTGAACCAAAAAAAATTTCGGTTATGAGATATGAACTTAATTGAGCCTATTTAAATTTATCGGTTTCAATATATCATTAAAAAAATTCATTACGTCATAATTGATTAATTATTAGCTTTGCCATTTATCGTAAATGTTTGGGCGGTTGTATTTTATTTTGTTTGATTACTTTCAATACAATTCATGTTTAGTTAAGGTTTTGTTGTTAAAAGAAAAAATGATTAGTTAAGCTATGAATACGTTATCGTTTTATTAATAAATTAGCTATGAATTTTGTGTTTAAAATATGCGGCTGTTTTACTTGAATGAGTGGGTTGGATTAAAAATCATAAGAAATTAAATAGAGTCAACCATGTGTATGTAAGCAACATGAGATGCCAAGTAAGCAACATGAAATGCTAAATAGGATATGCATTTAATGGATTATGATGAAATTCATATATGATTGACACCTAGGATTATGTGCCCATACAGACATTTTCCTTTGTATGTTTATAGATTTACACCAAGCTCTGCATTTTTAAAAATGGCATTGCAGCAACTACTTTTTTTTTTGATAAGTCAAACAAATGAACTATAAATTGCAGCATCTACTTATTGTTACATAAAGGTTGGGAATGAAGAAAACAAGAACACTATGAAAATATTTTGGGACACAGAGGTAAGACATATGTTTCTTTTATAGTTGGATTGATAGCAAGGATAAAATAGAGTGAATATAATGGAACCATTGATGTTCGCATTTACCGTGTGTTCGGTACCGTATCTCTGGACCTGTATCTGATTTTAGACACAAGGTCCGATCCGAGATAGTTGGTAGGGGTTCGTCTTGATCAACCGAGCTCCGCTTCCGATCTGGGGCAGGTGGTACCTATGGGGACACTCCGACGCTCAAGTCAGCTAGGGAACTGATTAGAGGTAAAGAGTAGGAAAGAGTGTGTGCATTGAATGCTTATTTATAGGTTTTGGGATCTAATGGGAACCATTGGATCTAGGTCTTTAATATCCACCATTGGTTGATGGATCTGCATTTGGTGTTGGGCCTTAATGATAAAGGCCCAATCCGCAACAGTTGCCCCCCAAGTCGGGTCGTCTTGGGGCGAGCTAGACTTGAAAGCCTTGTCCGAGCTCCACGAAACCTGGCTAGTGCTCCCAAGACTGAGATGACCATTGAGTGACTCAAGGTTCCTTTGAACATCCGGGATTCAGTCTTTAGATTGTGACCTTCTACAAGGACGGGCTTATAGCTACGAAGGTGTCTCCCCCAGCCTCGGAAGCCTCGGAGTGTCAGGAAATGATGTGACCACCGAGTGACTCGACGTGTCAGTTTAATTTCGCCTTTAGGACACTATTCTTCGAGGTCGGGCTTATACCAACGAGGGTGTCTGCCACCAGCCTCGGAGCGCCCGAGATACGGGTCTTGTCAAAGATCTTCGAGGCCGGGCTGATACCAGCGAGGTTGTCTGCCACCAGCCTCGGCAATGTTAAAAACGTGACCACCTGAGGGACTCGAGGTGTCAATTTAAAGTCGCCTTCAGGGCAGTTTACGAGGACTCGACCCAGATCGAACTCGCCCTTCAAGGTAATGGCAACCTCGGCCATTTAAAACGTGACCACCTGACTGACTCGAGGTGTCAGTTTAAAGTCGCATTAGGGCAGTTTACCAGGACTCGACCCAGATCGAACTCGCCCTTCAGGGTAATGGCAACCTCGGCCATTTAAAACGTGACCACCTGAGTGACTCGAGGTGTCAGTTTAAAGTCGCCTTCAGGGCAGTTTACCAGGACTCGGCCCAGATTGAACTCGCCCTTCAGGGTAATGGCAGCCTTGGCCATGTTAAAATGCGACCACCTGAGGGACTCGAGGTGTCAGTTTAAAGTCGCCTTCAGGGCAGTTTACCAGGACTCGACCCAAATCGAACTCGCCCTTCAGGGTAATGGCAACCTCGGCCATTTAAAGTGTGACCACCTGAGTGACTCGAGGTGTCAGTTTAAAGTCGCCTTCAGGGCAGTTTACCATGACTCGGCCCAGATCGAACTCGCCCTTCAGGGTAATGGCAGCCTCGGCCATGTTAAAACGCGACCACCTGAGGGACTCGAGGTGTCAGTTTAATGTCGAAAGATCTCTGTGAGCGAAGGCGCCGACGTTCCTGCCTCGGGGATTTTTCCCGGCTTCTTGAACGTCGCCTCGGAGAAGAGGAAGCCAGAGACGAGCAGGGCCGAGGGGAACCCTCAGATCAGTAGGAATCATCAGGAGTTCCGATCGTAGGTGGAGTTCCGATCCTCTAGCGATGTCGAACTCGGTGTCTCGGGTTCCGGTCTTAGCGTGAAACTTTAAGGCGATCGTTCGACCGATCCCAAATCCTTCCCTCCAACCTCGAAACTCACTTTTACTAAGCAATCAGTGTGAGGAAAATCGTAGCCGATCCATATATATTAGCTGGTTGAACATTTACAAAGCCGGATTACATCACGCCCGTAGGCTCATTCCGAGACCTAGGTGAAACGTGACCTTCTTGCGTTAATCCCTTCTTCATGATCGATATACTTCTGAGATCGCTGGAGGAACTCGGCAAGCGACTCAACTTGGTTGACCCCGACGTCTACCTGAAATAGACTTCCTTCACGAAGACCAGCCTCCATGAAGTAAAGACGGAAGGAGTCGTTGAGGTTCCGGACTTGAGCAGCTTCTCTATTGAATCTCTCTATGTAGTCCCGAAGGATCTCATTTTCTCCTTGCCGAATTGCCTGCAATACCTTCCGAGATTTAGGCTTCATCTTCGAGTGGGCGAAGTGTGCAGAAAAGAGCTTGGCTAACTGATCCTAAGAGGAGATCGTTTTTAACCTAAGAGCCCCGAACCAGTCTAGAGCCGCCTTCTCTAGAGCGAGCGGAAAGGTTCATCACTTTATCTTCTCTGGAACGTTACGGTATTGCATAACCGTGTCAAAGTAGTCGAGGTGGCGATCCGGATCGCCAGTCCCATCATGCATTTTCAAACCCTCTGGCGGCTTCTCGAGGTGCTTTGTCACCGGGAAGTAGTCGATCTTAGCTGTGAAAGGTCCTTTACGCTTTGCCGACCTCTCAAGGGGTGGAGATCGTCGGTAGCCGTACTTGTCGGGGGATCCCCGCGAGCTAGGGCGCTGACGTTCCTGCCTCAGAGACCTTTTCCGACTTCTGGTATGTCGCCTCGGAGAAGAGGAAAACAGAAACGAGCTAGACCGAGGGGAACCCTCAGGACCATAGGAATCATCAGGGGTCCGACCTGGGGGAGTCTCCGATCCCCGCGCTCCTTTACAACGAGGTGGAGTGCGGTGATGGTATCTCCTCCAAGCCGGAGATCGCCGGCGGCCGCGGCCACGAGTCATTCCACTTGAAGAGTTGCACCGAGAGGAACTCCGATCCGGGATGTTACGAGCACGGATCTCAGCGATCTGAGCTTCTAACTGGGTGCAGCGTTGGCTTTCCTGCCGGTCAGCCTCGGCTTAGGAACAGGACGAGCTGTTGAACAACATCGACTACCTGGACGATCGGAGGGGGAGATGGAAGTCGGTTCCGGGCTGAGCTCCCAAGAACCATAGCCGTAGCCGAGCTTTGAGCATGCGCCGGGCTAAGGGGTAAGGTGACTGGCCACTCCTTCCGGAGTCACCCGCTGCAGAACCGGTCCTTAAGCAACATTCGAGATAGTCCTACGACGTACACTACAAGAATAATTGATTTTTCCGGCCAGGAGTTTCCGGCGGATTTAGATCCGCCGCAAATATTCCGGCGGATTCTAGGCATTTCCGGCGGATTCTATCCGCCGCAAAGTTACCGGCGAAATAATTGACGTTTGCGGCGGATTAATTTTCGACTTGGATTTTGCGGTGGATTTAAAGGTTTTTGCGGCGGATTTGGGATTACAAAAATTTATTTTTTTTTACGAGATTTTAACAATCCGTCGGTAAGGTTATTTCCGGCAGATATTTGCCAATTTTGAAATTCATAAACCGCCGCAAATTCAACTCCGTCCGCCGCAAAGCCCATAAATCCGCCGGTAACTGCCGTTTCCGGCGGATCATGCCTTTTGACCGTTTGACTTCGTTTCTCCTATATAAACGCCTTCTTCCCTTCTTCTTTTTCACACCTCTACCAATACTCTCATTCTCCTTAATACGGCACTCTCTTGAGCATTGTCGGCAGCGGCTCCAATAGAGTGGCGTATGTCTCCATTTTTTTGTAAAAAAAATTCCACATTGTCATGAACACCCCTTCATCTTTTTCGTTAAAAGTAACCCCTTTATCAGCAAAAAGCTCCTCCTCATTATTTTCACCACAAGAGACATATACGCTCATCAAACGCTCGGTATCATCCTCCAACTTAACAACCCGTCCTTGCAGTTCCTCAAACTTTCTATTTAGAGATCTGAAGGATGGGGAATACAACCGTTTGAGGAACTACAAGGACGGGTTGTTAAATTGGAGGATGATACCGAGCGTTTGATGAGCGTATATGTCTCTTGTGGTGGAAATAATGAGGATGAGCTTTTTGCTGATAAATGGGTTACTTTTAACGAAAAAGATGAAGGGGTGTTCACAACAATGTGGAAATTTCTTTACAAAGAAATGGAGACATACGCCACTGTAATGGAGCTGCTGCCGACAATGCTAAAGAGAGTGTCATATCAAGATAATGGCGTAGGTCTCTGTTTAGGGGTAGCATACATTAAATATATATTTTACTGCTTTTCCCAATTTTTACTGTTTTAGATTATTTTATTTTTTTGTATGGATATTTTATTAATTGTATGGATTTTTTTTGGTGATAATATTTTACTGCTTTTCCCAATTTTTATTTTTTTATCAATAATTAAAAAAATTAATAAAATAATATATATTTTTAATTAAAACGATTTTTTTTAAAAAATAAAATTTATTTTCTAAAAATAATAATATTTTTTTTTAAAAAAAAATGGTATTGCGGCGGATTTGTGTCGTTTGCAGCGGAATTTTAAATAAAACGTTTTTTTAAAAAAATTATATTCATTTTTTTTAAAATAAAACGGGTGCTTTGCGGCGGATAACGGGTACTTTACGGCGGATACTTTGCGGCGGATATTGGGCACTTTCCGGCGGATATTTTGCGGGAAAAATTTGTCCCATTTTTCGGCGGATTATCCGCCGCAAATTTGCGGTGGATTTTGCGGCGCCAATAAATCCGCCGCAACGCGTTTGCTTCGAGCTGGCTACCGGCGAAAAAGTTCCGCCGCAAAGTTAAAATATCCGCCGCAAATTTGGCTTTTGCGGCGGATTTTTCCCGCCGCAAAGTCCAACTTTTCTTGTAGTGGTAAGGTCGGAGTCATTGTCAATTAAGGAGATGGGAGAGGAACTAAAGTACAAGATCCTCCCACTGTGGTCGCCAATGTTCTGTACCGTATCTCTGGACCTGTATCCGATCTTAGACACAAGGTCCGATCTGAGATAGTTGGTAGGGTTGGTCTTAATCAACCGAGCTCCGCTTCCGATCCGGGGCAGGTGGTACCTGCGGGGACACTCCGATGCTCAAGTCAGCTAGAGAACTGATTAGAGGTAAAGAGTAGGAAAAAGTGTGTACCTTAGACATTGCATTGAATGCTTATTTATAGGTTTTGGGATCCAATGGGAACTATTGGATCTAGGTCTTTAATCTCCACCATTGGTTGATAGATCTGCATTTGGTGTTGGGCCTTAGTGATAAAGTCCCAATCCGCAACACCGTGTTGTCATAATCCAAGTTTTGCTAAGCTAACTCAGTGAGATTATTAAATGTTTGGTCAATCGACCAAGCATATATGACCAAACATTTATAAACCTAGCTTAGCTTATCCGAGAGCACTTGGATGAGATGATAGAGGTCTTTTCCAGCTTAACCAAGGTCACGGGTTCGAATTCAGCCTTTGGCATGCAGCAGTTTTAAATCTCTTGAGGGAGAGCTTTGCCGACCATTGTGGTACTACCCGACTCGAGGGATTAGTCTCTGTATTTACGTGCAAAGGATACTCAATTTATACGAAGATAAATTAGGCTAGCTTGCCTACTACTCTTTGTAACCAATCTCTGTAAGCACTAATCAATGATTTGTGCAGTGTTTGGTACAAAATTTTAAGAGACATAATTTTATTCTTTCTCTTTTTTTTATCAAAATTTTTATTCTTGTAACTTTTATTGTTTGTCTTTTCAACACTAAATACACACTTAAAAAAACTTAGGTATCTTAGGTTATTTTAAAAGTAAAGACCAAAAGAAGTCTTCTACAAAAAAACATAGACCTATTTGCTTACAAAGAAATGAAAAATACTGAGTTTACCATTAATGAAATCAAATATTAGTTAAACTAGTCTCTAAAATAGGTAAAATTACTTCAAATGTCATTTATAATTAAGATAAAAGAAAAATAAAATTACTTCAAACTAATTTTGGTAATAAATAAGTAAAATTACTTCAAAAATCATTTATCTTAATCGTATGTTGAATTTATCTTTTTTTCAAATTGGTCTTTTAAGTTTTGAACGTTAACTATATTAGATATTTGTGTTATGTTAGTCCCTTAAGTATTAAAAACTTTACAACAAATAACCATAAAAAAACATAAGTATTTGTGTTATTAAACTTTTTATAAAATTATGAAGAAAAAAAAGGTAAATCATCAAGGGACTAACATATATTATCAAAAGAAAAAAGGCTTGATGATTTACCTTTTTTTTTCTTCATAATCATCACTTGAACTAACATATATCATCAAGGGACTAACATATATCATCAAGTCTGATCACTTGAACTTGGGACTAACATATAATCAAAAAAGGGACTAACATATCATCAAGGGACTAACATATAATCAAAAAAAAAAAGTAAATCATCAAGGGACTAACATATATCATCAAGCCTGATCACTTGAACTTGGGTTATTGTCTTTGGGCTGGGCTTAAAACAAGGACATGGAGCGCCCTTGCACTTGGACTGACCCTAAATATAACTATAAGGATATTGATTTTCATACCCCCACATTTAGCCCTTATACCCCCACCAATTTAATTAATCCACATTTTACCCCTCTCAAAATTACACCATATGGATTTGTCTATTTAAAAGATAAATCTGTAGTTAAAAAAAAATGAATTACGGATTTATCAATTAAATAGATAAATCTGTAGTTTAAAAAATGTATTTCGGATTTATCATCTTATCACAAATTCATAGTAAGAAAAAACTCAAAACGGATTTATGTCAAAATGATAAATTCGTAACCCGGCCTTTTCAACAAAACCAAGTATACGTATTTATCTCAAAAGCATAAATCGGTAGTTCATTTTCTCACAACCATACAGATTTATCTCACCCAAACGTAAATCCTTAGTTGATTTTATACGGATTTATCCCATAAAACGATAAATCCGCACTTGATTTTTTTGTTGGGTTTCGGATTTATGATAAATCCGTATGAATGGATTTGTGAAAAATCCTTATAAACGGATTTAGGTAAATCCGTAATGCAAGAATTTTCGGACTTACTCTTGGTATTTTCGGATGTATGTATGTGAAAGTGTTTTGGTGTTAGGGTTTTCGTTAGTACAAAGGGTAAAATGGGTATTTCACTGCTTGTGCGTGAGAGGGGGGGTAATAAGGGCTAAGTGTGGGGGTGTGAAAATCAACATCCTAACTATAAATGACCATTTGCTTGGCCCAATAACTATACCGAAGTATAGAATCTAAAGAAAATAAACAATTTGGACCAAAAAAAAAGAAAATAAACAACATAAATTTGATGCAATGTTTCATGTATAAAATATTGACAAATCTAACCTTGTCATAAAAAAAAACATTGACATATTTGTGGATCCTTGCCAGCTTAGTATTTCCCAATACTAACTGTGTTTCTAGATGGGTTTCACGTGCATGATTAACAAATAAATTAATTCACTATAATTGAGCACTTTTGAAGCAGTGGAGTTTTGGTATCAACTAGGTTCATGTTCATCCGTCCACTAGTACGTGTTGGTGAGTTAGTCACCATCGTAGTGGATCTTTTAGTACAACATTAAATATATTATAGTGTCCTCTATAAGAAAAAAAGTATATATTTTCTATATGGGTTACTTCAATTTATTCTCTTTGAAAGTGCATTAAAACTTGTTTTTTTGAATAACCAATGTGCATTAAAGCTTTTTCTATTGTATAATAGTTCATAATCTATTAAAGAATTATTAAAGTTTTAGCAAAGTGATTGACCTGGGCCACTAAATTAGAACTTGGAACACTACAAATTTCATAGAGATTCAGACCCCATCAAAGGGAAATGAATCGGCTCCACGCCATACATACCTCACTTTTTTTCTTTGTCAAGAAGAAATATAGGCGAGCATTGTGAGTGAATTTATCACGAGGATCATACGTATATACGTATTATATACATACAGCTTTTTTGACCAAAGTATTATATACATATATACAGCTGAAAAGTTTGGTAATCAATGTGATTAGTATAAGAATATATTTGACAATGTGAATCCCTTAGCTTATAATGGATACTTTACCGTGGATAATCTCTATGTAACTTTTTTTTCTTTCAATAAGCAATTTCCAATGTAAATGTTTCATAAGACTAGTTTATAACATTTTTTCTCTAATTTATAACATTTTCTTGAAACCTTTCTTGAAATGCTACTTGTAGTATAAGCAGCATCCGAGCTTATAACTTATAGTATTTTATTTTCTATCTCATTTTTACACTTGTTGCTTGAATTAAATTTCCCATTTATATCATACATAAAATAAGTATTTTCTCTTATTTTTAAATATTATTTATAAATGAATATCCTCTCTTATTTTCAAACTCTATATTTTTTAAAATCAATTCTCCGTAATCAATTGATGATCTATCACAAACAATATCTAAAGCAAACAGACCCCAAGTGTGGTGGACAAATTATCATCAATAGTAACATGATTCACCTAAAATAAAAAAGTGACCGGTAAGCTGAACTTATAGAGTCCAATTTCTAGGCGAAAATTTTAAGTCTAAGAAACTTTTTCCATCATCTTAGGAGTTGTCCTAGGCAGCAGGTCCTAATTAAAGCTATTCTGGGATCTCTTCCTCCCACACTACAAGAAAAACGCGCATTACTGACGAAAATTTTGCATTTTCGGAGGAAAAAAAACGACTTTCCGGTGAATTTGTTTTAAAAAAATATTAATTTTTTTTTTAAAAAATCCGCCGGAAATGTGTATTACTGGCGGAAAAATCCGCCGGTAATGCACATTTCCGGCGGATTTTTCAAAAAATTATTTCTTTTAAAAAAATCCGCCAGAAATGTAGATTTCCGGCGGAAAAAACCGCCGGTAAATCCGCCAGAACCATTCAAAAATGCCTTTAAATAAAACTTTCTCCTACACTTCTCATTCTCTCATTTCACTCTTTATTTCCTTCTCATACTCTTCAATTTCCATAAATTTCTCTACATATCTCTCTTCTATATTTCCTCTTTCTTCTTCCTTCTCATTCAATCTCTTCTCAAATCTTCTCACACTCATACACTTCATTTTTCTCAATCTCTTTTCAAATCTTCACACATTCATACACTTCATTTTTCTCAAATCTCTTCTCTTTTCTTCTCAAATATTCTCTAATCTCTTCTCTTCTCAAATATTCTCTTCTCACATTCATCTACTTCATTTTTATAAAAATTTATTTTTTTAATTAAATACACGGATTCAAAAATCTGTTTTAAAAAAAAATCAAAATAATTAAATAATATTAATTTTTTTAAATAAACGAATTAATAAAAAACCTGTTTTAGAAAGAAAAAAAAACAAATTACCGACGGATTTAGCATTTTTTTTAAAAATAATAATAAATTACCGGCGGATTTAGCATTTTTTTTAAAAATAATAATAAATTACCGGTGGATTTTCAAAAATTACCGGTGTTTTTTCAAAAATTATCGGCGGATTTTGTGTGATTTCCGGCGGCCGAAAATTACCGGCGGAACCCTTACTTGCGATGAACGATTTTCCGGCTGAAAAAACCTGCCAGTAAAGCCACATTTCCGACAGATTTTGAGCTTTTCCGACGGACTTTTTCTCCAAAAATCCGCAAATTTCTTGTAGTGCCAGCCAAAAAGGTGTCTTCGAGAAAACTAGTGCCAAATCCATACATACTAGTTTCCTAATAAGCCAACTCGACAACAACGGCGACTTGGGAAGCAACGACTTGCTAAAGTCACGAGAAAAACTTCTGGAAGAGTGATTGACCCAAACATTTATCCTTCCAGAACTTCTCCACACCCCCTCCACCGAGCTTGATAGATATAACATCATGAAACTATGTGGGAGCTAGACATAAGAGAAACCTTACTTCACTAAGTTGAACAATAATGATCCGAAATTAAGAGATATTAGCTATGGTTATTAGCTTGAGTTATCAAGTTTGAGTTGTGTACTGCTAATAATGAAGTTAGTAAAAATTTACAAAACCAATACCCGTTTATTGATGTTGCTATAAAATTAGTAAAATGTTTGGTTAACTAATGTGAAAAATATAAATAATCAAATATTTTCCAAATGATATTGTTAGTGCTAAATAGATTCTTTAGCCGACTCAAGATTTAGTTGTGTGTATTCAGATGCACATATTCAATCTGTGCCTCCCAGAGGTGCAGATTGCAGAGGCTTGCGGCTAATTATCAGCTGTAAAGTCTGGGCCTTGTACTAACCGGACCGTTGAGACTTGAGAGTCTAGGACATGGGTGCACAAATGTATCTATCTTTTCTCTCTGTTTACTGTATTTTTTGGTACATCTCTCGGTTTAATTTTTTTTGCAGAAGAACCATTTTTCCAACACTTACCCTTTATTTCGTTTTAAACTATCGGCTAATTACACTTTTGGTTCTTTATCTTTAGCTTTGGTTTCACTTTGGTCCTTTATGTTTTTTTTCCAGTTTTGGTCCTCATCTTTTTTTGTGTGTGTCATTTTGGTCATTTTTTGTTATTTTTCATCCATTAACTTAACATATGTCACTCTGACAGTTAACTGCTGACGTGTCATTCATTTAATGACGTGGCAAATAGGGATCAAATTGGAACTAAAACAAACATAAGGGACCAAATTGACAAAAAACACATCATCTCTATTTCATCTTCCCCGGTGAGCCACCACCACCTCTGGCGAGCCACCACCAGTACCCTCTCCTCCTCACATCCACCGCCACCCTCTCCTCCACCACAACAAACCACCACAACACCAAAACAGAACCTTAAATCTCAATACCAATCTTAAATCTCAAATCCTAAATCTCTAAATCCGAAATCCCAGATTCACTCTCTACCATCCTCTCGGACTGTTTCCGCCTGCTGGGTCTGATGTCGTTTCCGATTCTTGAAGAGGGTGGAATTAGAACCTAAGCGTATATAAATGTATATAGATCAACCAAAATTAAAGGTGGATCGGTGACTTGGCCCACAAGTGTGAAATGAAGCGATTGTACAATCATAGATTCTTGATTAAATTAACTTGATGAGATAAACGATTGTACAATCAGCGACAAGCCTACAAGTGTGAAATTAACATGGTGAAATTAATGATAACCAGAACTTCCTCCAGTGGGATGCAACGAGTTATCGCACGGAGTTATATGATTATTAAAAATATATATAGTATATACATAATTTATTAAATTACTTAAACTAATAATTTAGTTCAATATAATTCTGTTGGTTAATTATTTATTCAATTATTTTATTTAAATTGAAACAACCAAAAAACGCATTCTTAAAAAAATATTAAAAAAATTATTTTGAATAGTTAAATTTTTTCTGAACCCTAAAATACCCCAAAACATACTGCTTAGCGTTGTATTTTACGTATTTTTTCACGAAATTAATTTTTTCACCAGACCGGTTATTAAGGATTAAACTTTGCGTATTTGAACATTTAATTTTTTTCTTAACTCTAAAACACATATTTAGTGTCGCATTTTAAGTATTTTGTCACGAAATTTTTTTTCTACCAAACTGATTATTGAGGAATGAACTTTGCATTTTTGAACTATTAAATTTTTTTCCAAACTCTAAAATACCCCGAAACACATGGATGAGCATTGCATTTTTATATTTCTTGATTTGTGGGACCTACACACCCTCATTTCTACACTCATACCTATGATTTGTGGGTCCTACTTCCTATTATTTTCCTCCTAGAACTTACTTCCTAAATCACTTACATTCAATTTATCCTTAAGGTTTAAAGATACAATCATAGATTCTTATTTTTAGTTTTTTTTATTCTTGAAGAAATTAACATGATTTTGCCATCCATATGCAACCCGAAACTGGGTTTAGGGAGTTCTAATCTTGCTGATTTAGAAATGAATTAGGAATTTAGGATCTTGTTAGGATTGAAATTTAGGGATTTAGGATTGGGATTGAAATTTAGGGCTCTGTTTTGGTGTTGTGGTGGTGGTGTGGCAGTGGAGGAGAGGGTGTCGGTGGATGTGAAAAGGAGAGGGTGGTGGTGGCTCGCCGGAGGTGGTGGTGGCTCATCGGAGAAGATGAAGATGGAGATGTGGTGTTTTTTGTCAATTTGGTCCTCTATGTTTTATTTTAGTTTCAATTTGGTCCCCATTGGCTATGTCATTTAATGAAGGCACGTCAGATTGGACAATTAGGACGCCACGTCACCAGTTAACTGCCAGCGTGGCGTCTGTTAAGTCAATGGACGGAAAATACCAAAAAAGACCAAAATGACACAAAAATGAAAGATGAGGAACCAAAACGAGAAAAAAAAATGACCAAAATGACACCAAAGCCAAAAATAAAGGACCAAAAGTGTAATTTAGCCTAAATTATTTCTTTGTGTGATAAGTTAATACTTAAATTTTTATCTATTTTGATATTCAAACAAATAATATTAAAAGATATACAATATTTAAAATAAAATTAATAGACAGTGTGTTTTAAGGTATTTTAAGATATGAAAAAAAAATTAATTGTTCAAATACGTGAAGTTTGTTCCTACATAATCGAATTCGTCGAAAAGGAAATTAATTTCGTGACAAATTGTGTGAAGTGTGACGTTAGACCGTATGGTTTGGGGTACTTTAAGATCCGGAAAAAAATTAATTGTTTAAGGACGCAAAGTTTGTTACTCGATAATTAATTTTAATAAAAAAAATAATTTTGTAATAAAATATGATGCTAAGTAGTGTGTTTTGGGTTCTTTAATTAGGATTCAAAAAAAATTAAATATACAAATACATGGAGTTCGTTCCTCAACAATTGGTTTGGTCATACCAAAAATTAATTTCTTGGTATGTTTTGGGTTACCTTAGTGTTCGACAAAAAATTTAAAAGTTCAAATACGCAAAGTTTGTTTAAAAAAATAATTTCGTGACAAAATACGTAAAGTATGATACTATGTAGTGTGTTTGTGGGTACTTTTGCATTCGGAAAAAATTACTGTTCAAATACTAAAAGTTTATTACTCGATAACTGATTTAAAAATCAATTTATTTTTTATTTCTTCTCTTTATATTCTTTAGGACCATATTTTTCTAGATTTTAAAAAAATAATTTAAAGATGCTTCGGAAAAAAAGAATTTAAAGACCATATTCCTTCAACTTTGTATAGTTGCTTCCATTTTATTGGTGATTCTCATCCAACCCAATATGATACCCACGTTTTTCACTTTCTAGTTGTGTTGTCTTCTTTTCTTTCTAATTGCTTACATTTCAATGTGTTTGTTAATCAAAAATGATACTTTTAATTATGATTTTCATTGTCACACACTTCTACAATATATAATTAATTTTATCTTCACGCATACAATGTTACAATATTTATGTATTAAATGATGCTTTTGTCCCTCCCCCCCCCCCCCACCCATTTTTTTTTCTTTTTCTTACATATTTTCATTTTCACCCCCCTTTATTTTCATATTTTCATTTTTAAGAGTACATTAAAATTTAGGTGAAGTTTGTGCTAAGTAGTGAAGATGAAAATACATAAATTATATATTGTATTCAAATATATATACAAAGTTTGTGCGTCAGTAATCGATTTGGTTAGGTGAAAAAAAATATAATTTCGTGACAAGATATGTAAAGCGTGATGCTAAATAGTGTGTTTTGTTTGTCAAAAACAAAATAGTGTGTTTTGAAATACTTTAGTGTTGAAAAAAAATTAATCGTTTAAATGCTCAACGTTCAGTCCTCAATATCGAAAAAATTAACTATTTGAATGCGCAAAATTTGTTTTGGTGAAAAAAATAATCAAAACAAAATATGTAAAGTCTGATGCTAAGTAGTGCATTTTTTATATACTTTAGTGTTCACAAAAAAAATTAACTGTTCAAATGCTCAACGTTCGGTGCTCAATATCAACAAAAAACTTTAATTGTATGAGTGCGCAAAATTTGTTTTGGTGAAAACAAAGTCAAAACAAAATATGTAAAGTTCAATGCTAAGTAGTGTGTTTTTTTATACTTTAGTGTACGTAAAAAAATTCATTTATTCAAATATGTTATGTAGTGTGTTGTTCTGTGAGATCTTATGTAATGTGATAATGCGTTAAACTAAAGTTTTTTGATTATTATTTGTTGTCTATATTTTAATGGATCAATTTCATTTGTGTGCTGATTTTAAAAAAAAAAATTAACTGTTTGAATTACTTATGTTTGAATTATAAATTACTATGCTACCATATTTCCATGGACTATTACTTATGTTTGAATTATAAATTCTCGTTAATTTGTGTGCTGATTTTTAATTTATCCATCAAATTTTAATATCACAATAATTAAGTACTCGCTAAAGCTTTGGCCCCGTGCATCGCACGGGTCCCGACACTAGTACTTATTTTATTGCAACTATAAAAATGTATATAGGTAGGGGTGTTCGCGATGCGGGTCGGTTCGGTTTTGAGCAAAAAAGTGAGCCGAACCGCAAGGTAAATATAGATGCGGTTTGGTTTGGTTCGGTTGGATTGTAAAAAACAAACCAATTTATAAATCTGCCCATTTACAATAAAAATTTGCCAATCTAAAACAATTCATAAAGCTGCCAAAATAACAATTAAATCCAAGTACATAATCAGATATGCCCTCCTTGCAAATCAAATACATTCACCAAAATCAAACATTACATAAGTTCTGCCAACAATTAAATCAAATACATTCACCAACACTACATAATCAGATTCAATTCAACTAAATCAAACAAAACATAATCAAATATGCCCTCCTTGCAGATTCAATTCAACTAAATCAAACAAAACATAATCAATAATAACTGGGGATGAAACTATGCTTTCTTCACAATCTGATGATGAGAGACCCTTATTTGAGTCAATTCCTCTTCTTGGTTCATCTTCAATGCTTGAAACTCCAGACAAAGGATCTGTCACTGTTTGAGTCAGTGACTGTTTCAGCTCCTCCATTGACTGTTTCACAAATGAAAAATGGAAAATGAAAAATCAGACATTAGGCCATTACACATGAAAAATTAGAACAAGTCTAAGAATTTAAATTGTATACCATTTCATTTGATTTAGCTCCAAAATACATCTACTCATCATCAGATTCAATATCAGAAAGCCCCTCATTCAGCTGTGGGATCGGAGCAAGTTCTAAGAATATATCAAATACATTAACAAAAGTTAGACAAAACAAATATATAATTATAATTTCACAAAACAGAATTTACAACACATATATATATATATATATACCTTCTTCCAGCTTTAGGTTGTGCAACACTCATAAAATGACGAAATCCTTCATTTTCAACAAACGAAAAAGGAAACTCATCTACAGTTATCATTCTAGCTAGCTAAAGCTTGTCGACACACATCAACATCAAAATGGATACCAACAAGTGCACTACCATTTCCATCTTCTTTTTTCAATCCTTGAATTGAAAGAGTGCTTTGAGTAGGATCAAGAGATTTAGGAAATTTTTTACATTGTTTACGCAAATGATTTCCTAAATTAGTGGTATCATTTATGTGTGAATCAGATGCATAACTTACCCCACACCAATTACATTTAGCTCGTTTAGTCAACTCATCCTTTGTAAAATGATCCCAAACCCAAGATTTAGGCCTAGAAGGTTTTCGTTTACCTGGATCTCCATCATTAGGATCATCATTAGGATCACCATTTGCATTTGAAGGTGCTTCTACGACTTTCCTCTTCTTCTTTTGAACCTTCGAACCTTCCACCACGGTTTCCAATTCTATAGTTTGCGGTCGTTCTGTTGTTGGCATGGGTGATGGGCTATTTTCAGCCTGCAAATGAGATAAAACAGCACATTAGATAAAGTAAGAATGCCACTATGTTTTAAAATAATACTCTGATTCATGAAACTATAATAGGGGATCAATTACCTGATTTTCGGTCATGGAAACTTCGGGGACATCAACTGAGTTTACTTCATTATCATCCGTCATATCCAAGGAACAATAGGGGATCAATTATTTGATCATAAAATAGAGCAATAGACATTAACAAGCAATTCTTTCACAAGGCATAAAATAGGCATAAAACAGTAGGTATTAATCTGATCATAAAATAGAGTAATAGACATTAACAAGCAATTCTTTCACAAGGCATAAAATAGACATGAAACAGTAGGTATTAACAAGGCATAAAATAGAGTAATAGACATTAACAAGTAATTCTTTCACAAGGCATAAAATAGGCATAAAACAATAGGTATTAACAAGGCATAAAACAGAAACCCTAAAACAAAGAGGCATATAGAACGTAAAAACGAAATACTCTGTTGCTGGAACAGGAACGAAACCTACTACTAGAACGTAAAAACGAAAAAACGAAAAAAACGTAAAAACGAAAAAACGAAATGGCAAAAGATGATTAAAACGAAACCTACTACTAGAACGATCTCTGATGCGACGGAAATTGGAGTTGTGCGCGTTCTTCAGTTGCAAACCTCCACAGATAGTTTTAGGGTTTCTACCTCCAAGCTCTCCACAGATAGTGCGCGTTCTTCAGTTGCAAATCCCCCCGCGTTCTTCAGATAGTGTGCGTTCTTCAGTAATTGGAGCTGTGCGCGTTCTTCAGTGATAGGGTTTCTAATTTTAAACTCTGATGCGGCGGTGAGAGTGAGAGTGAGTCTGAGAGGAAGAGAGTAATGCGGCGGTGAGAGTGACTCAGAATAGGTTTAGGTTGTGACTTTGTGAGTTGTGAGTAATTGGGCTGATTTGGTTCCGTGAGAGTGTGTGAGTAATTGGGCTGGGCTGAGCTATGTGGAATAATAAACAAATATACTCTGTTTGTATTTTAGCGGTTCGGTTTGGTTCGGTTCGGTTGCTGAAGTACAAACCGCAAACCGAACCGAACCACTCAGTTGGTGAGGAAATTAAACCGAACAAAACCGATTCATTGCGGTTTTTGCGGTTTTCGGTTTGGGTTGATTCGGTTTGCGGTTTTCTATTGGTTTGGGTCGGTTTTGAACACCCCTATATATAGAATAAAAAAAATAATGGGCGAGCGTGTAGAAAAGAGCATGAGATTGAGAGGGAATGGTGAAATGAGATTTTTGGTGTAAGACCCTAGAAAAATGGATATGGGCAAAGCATGCTGAGTGTGACAAAGACCACTCACTGTATATTCCTTCGAGAAAGACATACTGGGTCCGTTCCTACTCAAACCACAGATATGGACTTCTAAATAAGAAGAGAAAGAGAGATCACAATAATACTATTAATTATTATTACAAAGTGAATGTGCCCTCGACCACGAACGTAAAAGACTCCTTACTTTTCTTTTCTTTTTTACATTCTTCAACTTTGTGACTCTCTTTTTATTTTTTTCCTATTCACTTTCTGCTCTAATTGCTTCTGCTCATTCCCCTTTGCCTCACTTCTAACCAACTCCTATTTGTATAAGTTTGTACACATATACTTTTTCTTTTTAATTCCTTAAAGTTCTTTTTCTTTCTCTCTGCATCTTTTTCCATTGTGTGTCTGAGAGAGAGAGAATCCAAGATATGAAAATAGAGTCCAAACAAAAGCGGTTCAACGACATTGCTTTTTATCATTGATGATGATCCTGCGCTCCCTTCTCCCATCCACGTTTGCCCTCGATTCATAAAAAAATTACGCCACCACCCTTTCAATTTAATTTAATTTGTTCATAAGTTATGTGACCTCAATTATACTTTGGAGTTAGTCCAAGGATACTCAGAATATAAGTGATTTGTTGTTAGGAATCATATCATAATCATAATTATATCATAATTATATAAAATTAGGAATCGTCCACATCATCATTCCACGTATGCGCCACGCGCATTCAGAATTAATTCCACGCAATTCTCAAAAAAAAGATAAGTGGCAGCCACCTCACCTAACATTGAATACGATTTGAAAAACAAGCGATCTGAACGGCTGATAATGAAAAGTGTGATCATATCACAACATAGACGGCTAAAATTGTATTAATTTGCGGCTGCAGTTGGACAAAAAAAAAACGGCAGACATCATAATATTTTGCTATAATCATGGAAACCGCCTGGTAAGAGAGAGAGAAATGGAATCAAACTTGTATTAAATCAGCAATCAATATGAATGTTTTTCCTACAGGTAGCCACTAACAAATTGAATGTTTTCACTACATATAACAAAAAAAACTGATCATCGGCAAATAATATGGAATCCTGAATTTGCCATTAAGAGTGCGTTTACACATCCTGAGGAAAAAATGGAAGCCATCCTATGAATGTGCGCTAATCCTAGAAACCGCTGGCAAAAGGTTCATTATGAAGTGCAACCAAACATCACTCTTGAATCAACTATAATTGTAAACACGTAGCTTATTTTGTGGATCCAAATTTATTCTCATTAATACACATTCTTAGCATAGAAGCCACTACCAATTTGAATGTTTTTCCTACAAATAACAACCGGTAAATAAATCATCAGCAATGAATATAGATTCCTGAAGTCCAATCAAAAACATCACTTTTGAATCAACTATAAGCTGTAAACACGTAGCTTATTTTGTGGATCCAAATTTATTCTCATTAATACACATTCTTAGCATAGAAGTATATACCAATTTGAATGTTGTTCGTACAAATAACAACCAGATAATAAATCATCAGCAATGAATATAGAATCCTGACTGCGTTGTTACGTTCTCTGGGGTATATTGTGTTGAACACTGCATCCAGCGGAATCGCAGCTCTATTGCTCCCTGGTGGTAAGACTGCCCACTCAACATTTGGTGTTCCATTGGTTCCTAAGGATGAATCAACGTGTAGTATAAGTCAAGGGAGTCCAAGAGCACAGCTTCTAATTCAGGCCAAACTTATCATTTGGGTTGAGGCACCAATGTTGCATAGGAACTGTTTTGAGGCACTTGACCGCACCTTAAAGGATATCATGTCTACCGTAGATCGGGCAAATATTTACAAACCATTTGGTGGTAAGACAATTGTTCTCGGCGGTGATTTCAGACAAATACTCAGTCATACGGAAAGGTTCAAGACAGGATGTAATTGCTGCTTCAATTAATTCATCATCTATATGGTCAAGTTGTAAAGTTCTGAATCTCACGGTCAACATGCGGCTTGGTAGTTCGAATGTAGAGGCTGAGAGAGATGAGATAAGGGAATTTGCAGATTGGTTACTCAAGATTGGTGATGGGAATTCTCAATCAAACGAGTATGGAGAGATTGATGTTGATATTCCTGAAGATTTATTAATTTTGGATTCAACCAACCCACTTCAGTACTTGATTGACTTTGCTTATCCGCAGCTCCTAAATAACATTAAAACTGATAACTTTTTTGAAGAGACGACTATTCTAGCTCCAACTCTTGAGTCTGTTGAGTATGTTAATGATTATGTTTTGTCTCAAATTCCTGGTGAAGTCGTTGAGTACCTCAGCTCGGATACTGTATGTCAATCAGATGAGGACAGCGAGGTTCAGAGTGAATGGTTCACGCCAGAATTTTTGAATGATGTAAAGTGTTCCGGAATTCCTAATCACAAGTTGCTATTGAAAGTAGGTGTACCTATTATGTTAATGAGAAACATCGACCAATCAGCAGGCCTATGCAATGGTACAAGGTTAATGATCAACCTTCTGGGCAAGAATATTATAACGGCTACCGTTATAACAAGGAAAAACACTGGAGACAATATTTTTATACCAAAAATGAATCTTATTCCAAGTGACGCTGACCTTCCCTTTAAGTTCAGACGCAGACAGTTTCCTATTACCGTGTGTTTTGCGATGACCATCAACAAAAGTCAAGGGCAATCACTCTCACAAGTTGGCATTTGTCTACCTAAGCCTGTGTTCACTCATGGACAACTTTATGTTGCGCTTTCACGTGTGAAGTCAAGAAAGGGATTGAAGTTGCTAATTATGGATGAGGATAAGAATTTGATGCGATCCACCAAGAATGTAGTGTTTCGTGAGGTGTTTGATAATGTTTAATAGTTTCCCGGTGTAGCATTATAATAACAATTATTGACTTCGAGGTTATTCGTGAGGGTTTTGCAAACTCTTACACATAAGGTGATATTGTTACCGCAAGTGTGTTTATACAACCAAATTCTATTTGATTCCTTTTCCAAAAAAAAAACTGAGTTCAACCCTTATGCAAATACTAAACAACATATGAAAATTCAGAATATATAAACATGTCACTAACTAATTATAATTACATGTCACATTTGTTTTCTTTAACAAAACATTTCAACGGTTACAAATTTTTAATTTCTAAAAAAATATTTACCAATTATTTTTTTCTGACGAGATATACAGAGGTAGCTACAATGAGGTATCTACCATGTGTTTGAGCGTTTAGCAATTCAGTATTGCAGATAATCTTACATTTGAAAATCAATATTAGGATGAGACACAAAATCCTGTAAGTCGAATTCAATAGCAGATTTTTTGGGGTGATATTGTTACCTCATTGTTCTTCGCCGCAGATTCAAAATTCGCCGACTACAGAGGTACAACCGCCTTTTGAAGATGAAGAGGATCCCTTTAGAACCATTGTTTTGCGATGCATTGAGCTTTAACCGAATTGTAATGTCGCGATTTGGGGATTCAGATGTCGTCAATATGGTTTGAGATTGGAAAAATGGGTTGCGATTTCAGATTTGGGGATTAAGCTTTACTCACACTGTTCGCGATTTTGTGAATCTGGAAAGTGACTCATTCGATCTGCGATTTGGGCATTTAGCTTTACCCACTCTTTCTCATTCTTTCTCTGCCATTTGGATTTTCTGTAATCGTATACATCAGTTGCGTAATGCGTATTGCAATTTCAGATCAACTAACCAGCTATACCCATAATAACCCTATCTTTTTAATAAACAAATATACCCAACATAATTAAAATGGTTTTTAATGAAACCTTAAATATCATTATCTATTATATACCTATTTCATTATTCACTTATTAATAACTTAATTTTTATAAAAAATCTACATAATCTAAGAAGAGATCTATTTTTTATTTAGAATAAAAGTCCTATTGAGAAATATAACAAATCTACATAATCTAATTTGAATCTTTTTTGGGTTAGAATTATTGTTACCAATATTAGCAAACAATTTTAATTGTAATCAAGATTGCATTAACGCAATCTAAGATGAAATATTTTACAATATAATTTAATACAAAAACTAAAATAGTGTGAGATTTTGGAAAATTCGAATTTCACATTAGAGAGAACTTTATTTCTATTAAATTCGAATTTAAGTTTAATATAAACAGTTATGTAATTAAAAGAATATATAAAATTACCAAAATTGCGTAATTAAATAACTCAAATTGATTTACGCAATTAAGTATCTATTGTCAACAATTCAAAATAAATAATTGTTATTTAGTAATATATACACGATGCATGCTACTTAATATTAATTAGTTCATCATAAAGGCAATATTTAGTAACACATATTTTACACACCAATCATTGTATATAAAGATATTCATATTATTTAAATAAAAAAGACCGCGTAATCAATCTCATAGTATTATTTGTAAATATCATTATGTATGTTTAACATGTATATTTATCCCTTGAAATGCAAAAAAAAAAACATAAAGTGCATACTATTTATTTTAGCTGGTATACCTCTTAATAGGTTTATTTCATCAAAATTGTTTCGTCAAAAAGTAAAAGAAATCTATTATATTTAGTAAAGGAAATTAAGTTCAAACAAAAGATATTATACCTAACCTTTATATCTCAACTAATCAACATAAACATACAAGTGCCCTTTTTTTTAAACAACAAAAAAATTAAAATTTAAGGTAAAAAAAATGTATGCCCGTGCGCTGCACGGGTCATACATACTGGTGCGTTTGAAAGACAATGATAGCCGAGCGGTGAATATAACGTTGTCAAAATAGCGTGTGTCTTTGTTTCTTTCTCTTTCCCTTTTCCATTTCGAACGACACAATTCGTCAAGAAGCAAGTTCTGCATTCATGGACGTACTGTCCCTGTCTCCGAAATATATATATATAATTCAGATTAGCCATATATTCTGTTCAAATATTCATGTTACTTTGCATGGTTGTGCCTTTTCCAAACACAAATGATGGTCAAAGATCAAATACACAACAACTTGCACCCGAATTGGTTTACAAAGTGGTAATCTTCACAACTAATCTTAATTAACAACTTGTAACCAAATTGGTTTACAAAGTGGTAATCCTCACAATGATCTTAATTACGATGTATAAAAATTCTGGCAAAAGCAAAACTCCCATTTTCCATATGATTGTTTCTTTGGTCTAATAGTGTTGACCGAGAGTCCTACAGGCTACATCACATCACATATGCAATATGACTTGGAGCGTAGATTAAAATATGGTATTAGAGGATTTCATCCAAAATCTGTTAGTCCACCTACTATGGACAAAAATATCTGTTGAGGGTTTAGCAATTTTTCATGAGTTTTATATATGAAGAAAAAAAATAACACTGGAAAAGAGTTTGAACTAAAAATTTGAATTTCAAAGAAAAAAAAAAGAATTTGTAGTGTTTGTTTTCAACGGTTACAGAAATGCTTTGTGACTTTCCCAAGTGCACCAGGAATGAGTCAGTCAAAAAAGAGCATTTTAGTAACAATCCGACAAACTCAGAGCCTTTTTACAACATCTGTCCCTGTTTTCCTTTCAACTATATTCAAACACCAATTTCAAAGAATGACAGGTGCAATTTCGTAATTACATTTTCAACCCAGTGCCCAATCAATATTCCACCCTTCCTTCTATTTAAGCACGCGACACCCCTCTCTCTCACACCCAACCAACCCTATTCAAATAGTGTATTTCAAATTAAGAATTATTCACTCCTCTCTTCTCCTCTCCCTTCCTTTGCTTTCATTCCAAGTTCTTGTCCACACTCAATTTGTTTTTGACCCAGAGCAACAAGTGATCCACCAATTATGATTCTTAGGTATGCAATTAATCACTTTTCACTATGTTCATGAATATCCCCTGCATGCATGCTCCTCAATATATAAAAACTTTCTCACATGAAATTTATGCCCTCTAGAAGTCAAATTTACCACTCATAGCCACCTGCAAAAGTTCCATGATATTCATTTTTGTCAGAACACATATATATATATATATATATATATATATATTATATTTATTTCTGTACACACTAATACTACTAATTATATTACTATTGAATGAACATGATAAAAAAGTTAGGTTAATCATACTTTGTGAACTTTTTTCAGCTTGGGATCCGAGGATTTAAGTCTAAGAGGCTGGTGATGCAAAACTGACTAGTGTGAAGAAACAAATTGAAGAAGACATGGCCAAAGAAACTTCAAGGTTCTCCCTCACATTTATGTTTCTCTTCTTGTTCATGTTCAACTTCCACTTATCTAACGGAGAAGAAGACCTCAAACTTCTGTCATCCTTCAAAGCTTCCATCAACGTCGACCCACTTCACTTTCTCTCTAACTGGACAACCACCACTCCTTGCAAGTGGCGCGGCATAACCTGCGACAACTCCTCCCACGTTAACGCCGTGTCACTCTCAGGAAAAAACATCTCCGGCGAGATTTCCTCTTCGATATTCCAACTTCAATATATTACAATCCTCGACCTCTCCAATAATCAGTTTATTGGGGAACTGAAACTCAGTCTCGAATCCATTCCCTTTCTCTCTCCACTTCGTTACCTTAATCTTAGCAACAACAACCTCACAGGTTCTCTGCCTATATCCTTATTTTCCGCCTCCTTTTTCAACCTCGAATCTCTTGATCTTTCCAACAACATGTTCACCGGGAAAATCCCAAACCAAATTGGATTGTTATCGAGACTAACGTTTCTCGATCTTGGTGGAAACGTATTGGTTGGAAAGATTCCAATTTCCATCACCAACGTTACCACTTTAGAATACCTAACTTTGGCTTCAAACCAATTAGTGGGTGATATTCCAAAAGAGATAGGCCAAGTGAAAAACTTGAAGTGGATTTATTTGGGTTACAATAATCTTTCGGGTGAGATACCAAAGAGTATTGGAAAGTTGCTTTCTTTGAATCACTTGGATCTTGTTTACAATAATATCACTGGAACAATTCCTGACTCTCTTGGAAACCTTAAACTTCTTGAATATCTCTTTCTCTACCAAAACAAGCTCACGGGTCCAATTCCAGAATCTATTTTTGAACTGAAAAACCTTATCTCGCTTGATCTTAGTGATAATTCTCTTTCTGGAGAGATTTCTAACCGTATTGTTCAGCTTCAGAAGCTGGAGATTCTTCACCTTTTTTCAAATAACTTCACTGGAAGGATTCCAAACTCTTTAGCATCTTTGCCTAAACTTCAGGTTCTTCAACTCTGGTCAAACAAACTAACGGGTGAGATTCCAAATGAGCTTGGAAAACACAGCAATCTAACGGTTCTGGACCTCTCTTCCAACAACTTAACTGGGGAAATTCCGGAAAGTTTATGTTTCTATGGCAATCTTTACAAGCTTATTCTATTCTCAAACTCTTTGCAAGGAGAAATCCCACATGGGATAAGCTCTTGTAAAAGCTTACAACGAGTGCGTCTCCAAAACAACAAGCTTTCTGGGAAACTTTCACAGGAAATGACCAAACTGCCCCAGGTATATTTGTTGGACATCTCTGGTAACAAGCTTTCTGGAAGAATTGATGATAGGAAGTGGAATATGGCGGCGCTTCAAATGCTAAGTTTGGCCAATAACAATTTCTCAGGAGAGTTGCCAAATTCCTTTGGGAGTCAAAAACTTGAAGACTTGGACTTATCGAAGAATCGAATTTCAGGTTATATTTCAAATATTGGTTTTAGAACTTTACCGGAGCTCGTGCAATTGAAGCTTAGCAATAATAAGCTCTTTGGTAACATTCCAGAAGAACTATTTGAATGTGAGAAGCTTGTTGTATTAGACCTGAGCTATAATCAGCTCAGTGGTCAGATTCCGGCCAAACTTGCGAACATGCCGGTTCTTGGTATTCTTGACTTGTCGGAAAATAAAATTTCCGGTGAAATTCCACAGAATCTAGGAAGTGTTGAATCGCTTGTTGAGGTGAACATATCATATAACAACCTTCACGGAGGTTTGCCATCCACCGGAGCTTTCCTTGCTATTAATGCGAGTTCAGTCGCCGGAAATAATCTCTGTTACAAAGATGTTAGAATCGATGCTACTAGCGGTTTGCCACCGTGCAAAAGCAATCAGAATCCAACTAGGCTGTTAGTTCTGTTCAGTGTTCTACTTGGATTGGTTGCGTTTGCTGCTGCTGCAGCTTCTCTCGTAGTTTTCGTGCGCAGAAGGAAGAAGAATTTGGAGGTGCAAAGAGTGGAAAATGAAGATGGAATTTGGGAAGTGCAGTTCTTTGACTCTAAAGCCTCGAAGCTGATAACCATCGACGATGTTTTATCGTCGGTAAAAGAAGGAAAAGTTATTTCCAAAGACAAGAACTGTATTTCGTATGAAGGGAAATGCATGGGCAACGACATGCAGTTTATAGTGAAAGAAATCAGCGACACAAATTCACTTCCACTGAATTTCTGGGAAGATATTGTCAAGTTTGGAAAACTTCGTCACCCAAATATCGTTAACCTTATTGGAACGAGTAGGTGTGGTAAGAGAGTGTACTTGGTTTATGAGCTCGATGAGGGAAACGATTTAAGCCAAATTCTACACAAGTTGAGTTGGCATAGACGAGGGAAAATTGCCGTCGGTATTGCAAAAGCACTGAAATTCTTGCACGCTCAGTTTTTATTCATTGGCGAGGTTTCGTCGGAGATAGTTTCCGTCGACGGAAAGGGTGTTCCTCGCCTTAACCTCAACCCTCCCGGAATAGGAATCAATCTCAATGGTTTCATTTCTTCACCATACGTCGCTCCAGGTACTTTACTCAAATGTCTATTATACCCTTTTCATCTTCTATTTTCATTATCACTTAAATAAATGCCTTAAGTTCATGCATGTAGTATATGTCTATTATTATTATACCCTTTTCATCTTCTATTTTTTTTTTCAGAGGAAAGGAAAAGGAAAGATTTAACGGAGAAGAGTGAAATATATGGTTTTGGAATTATGTTGATTGAGTTATTGACGGGAAGAAGTGCAGTGGACACAGAAGCGGGGAATGGGAAGAACAATAATGATATTGTGGAGTGGGCCCGGTACTGTTACTCTGACTGTCATATTGACACGTGGACAGATCCTGTGATGATGAAGGGTGAAGAAGATGCATTGACATTTGAGAACGACGTCGTTCGGATAATGAATCTCGCTCTGCAATGTACCGCAACTGATCCCACCGCAAGGCCATGCGCAAGAGATGTACTTAAAGCCCTAGAGACTGTTCACACCAACACATCCACTTTTTGCTGAGTTTTTTATTCTTTTTCTTTCTTCTTTTTTTAATTTGAGCTTTCCCTTTTTTATTTTCATTTTGACGTGTTGAAAGTTTTCAAGTAGTTTAGATAAGCAATTAAGTTGTTGATCAAGGGATTGCTAGGGAGATCGATGTTTGCTTCATAGTATTTTATATATGCTTGACAAATGCTGATGAGTGTAAAAGTAAATGTAGATATAGATTGAATGTCAATATTAAACTAATTATATGACATCAATGCAACCTCTATGAAATTTCGACCTCTCATGACACGACCACCGTTTTCGTCAATTGATTTTTTATATAAGCACATGTTAATGTTTAGTAATTAATAGGGGTCGCAACTCATTCACGTCCCTTAAGAGGTCAACTTTTCTAAGATAAAATTGATATATTTGTGTTCTTTCGCAAGTCTGTTGCCTATTTTTTTCATTTCTTCTCGGTATGTTTGTATTGGTGGCAAATTGAGGCAAAATTTGAAGTAAGTCCTTTCAAAACTAATAATAAAAAAATTAGAGATGTTTTTAGTTTGAATTAATTTTTGCAATATTAAACAATAGGAAAACCAGTATAATTAATTAATGCATTCATGAGTTTGATTATTTTTATTGTTGAATTAATTAGTGGCAAAAATAGTGAGTCAAATTAATACTTTGGGATAAAAAATAAATACCAATAAAATATTACTCATAAAAAATTAATACTACTAAACAAATTAAAGAAAATGGAGTGAAATTGAATGGAACAGATGTCATCACTTACTATTCAATTCCATTCCAACATCTTTTTAAATATCCAAACATTTACTCCTTTTATATCATTTTTTTATTCCTACCTCTTTATATATGGTTTTAGAGGTCCCCACCGTTGGTGCATTGACAATATTACCAATATTGGGACGCCAGCTCCCGGGTTTGAACCGGGTGGATAGTGTTTGTTTGTCATTTCATCTAAATTGACAAAACAAAATGATTCCAGAGATAGGGTAAAAGTGGAATAAAAAAATTGCATCTCATTCTATTTCATTCACTTTTCAAACAAAGGATTATTGTTTGAGAATTTAGTTTGATTCTGTTATAAAATACACAAACGGTGGGAAAAAAACTACGTTCCATTCTGTTCTGCTCCATTCCATTCAATTTACTATTTCACTTGTTTTAAATTAAATAAGATAGGAGAGAAGAAGTAAAGTGCTGCACTCCCAATATTCTTTGGAACGTTTGTACATTTACCAAAGCTGTTGATAATTATGTGGTTTGGATACCAATTAAGTGGAATATTTGATGGAGAAAATTAATTTGGAGGAAATCTATATAATAATTGAGGATTTCGCTATTTTTTTTTTGACATTAGGATTTCGCTAATATAATTATTGTTTTCCGTTGTCAAAAAAAAATTATTGTTTTCCACCTTACATTTACTGTTTGGCTCTAGATTTTTCTTCAATTGGATGTGAATTGCTTTATTCAATTCTGAGGAGGAGTTTAGAGAAGTGGACAAACTAATCCTATTTGAATATAGATGCCACCAATATTTGCTTAATATAATACGTACTTCCAAAGTAACATCATGTACTAGAGTCAAAAAAAACTTACATCATGTCCTTTGAAGGAGTGAGGTCTTCTTAAATTACAAAAAACAAAAACACACAGTACTCTATACTATTAATCTACATACCAAGTCCAACCCTAAGTTGTTGTAACATGATCATGGAAATTGGAAAGCCAATGTCCCTTCATCTTTTACCAGAGTGGAAATGCAACAACAACACTTCACTTGCTTTGTTGGGGGGACCACATTTTATTTATTCGCTGCGGTTGTGATGATATTTTTTGTCCCATTCACAAACACTTATTGAGAAAATTAGATAAAGAACAAGCAAATTAAAGACAAAGTGGCAAAGGAATTACGTGATATCAGTATAAACGTACAAGCACGCAACTCAATGTAGCATGCAGAAACTCAGTTAGACAGCGAAATAAGGGATAGTCAAGGAACAACATTTCAATGCATCTATGATTACGGTTCTGCTCACTTCACACCTCTGAAGGAAACAGATCAGTTATACTATACTTACTCCAGACTCATTTTTAAGCAAAACTGTTGGAGAAATTTTCAAAATATTTATTTGAAGTATTTTGCTACTGATTAAATAAATGTGAAATTGTATAACCACTTTTTTAGATATATGAGTTATTCAACGTATCTAAAACTCAATTTAAAACTCTCGGGTAAAGTAAGGAGACAGTCTCTAATTTGGTTTTAGGCCTCAATCAAATCCGGGCCTTCCGACCAAAAATCAATTGGGTGCCTTCATGCGAATTAATATTATATAAAACCTGATGTTAGGTATATATCATATGAACAGTGGAAAGTTTGGCTGGTTTCAAATGCTTCAGCATTACATAAACAAATTGTAATAAACGTTCTACAAAACACATATTACATTTGGTATTGCTCCTGCGACCTAATCATGAGATCACATTCAACGTTCCAATTCACATTCTCATAATAATACAATCACAAAATCTAAGCCGCAGACAGACATTCAAAAAGAAACTTTTGTTATTATGTTATATGGTGATACCAAGCTGACCCATTTTTTCTTTTTTGGTTTGAATGCAGACTTTAAACGAGACCTTTAGCAAGGTTATGATTATAGGATTAATAAAAGGCATTGATTAGTTTCTTCTTTCTGACTCCTCTCTTTCTTTTTCTGTTCTTAATATACAAGTTTGAATCTATATCAGGCTGCTGCACATTAACAATCATTTTTTTTTTATAATGGAAGAGATGAAAAAAAAAAGTTAACGGCTAAGAGAAAAAGGCTAAGCTCATATATGGGGATCATCAAGTACGATCCACCATAAACTAAAGTAATTCAATCTAGTAAAAGTATCAGCACAATTGTTTGCTTTATAGTAAAGATGTGACTAGCAGCATGTACCCACAGCCACTGTCATGGATCAAATAGAGAACGGTGTGTTACAACAAGCAGAAAAGCTATGTGAATTAGGTCCATCAAGAGACTTCGACGCCACATATCCACCAAAAACCTTAGGGCGTAATTTGAAGGTCCTGTTAGTGTGAGTGCTGGGATTCGAACACGCGGATCTCCGCCTAGATATAAGTAGCTTTACCATTGAACCAAGGTGCAATTGATGGCTGCAGTTCAAATAACTACTATATAATTCGTTATTAATTTTGGGCCCTATTGAAGTATATAATGTATTTTCATGTATTTTTCCCCTTTAACTAGAGTTAGCTAAGTTAACTATAGTGATTAGTTAAGTGTTAATTCTGTTTTACTAGTTAGTTAGAATTCAACTAGTTAGTTAGAGTGAGACCATTGTATATAAGCTTAGAACTAATTCTGTTGTAGTTCAGTTTTTTTCACTCTAGCAGAAAATGAGATTTTCCTTTCTCAATTGCTTCTCTGTTCTTCACCTTGATTGTGGAAATTGCTCATCAGATTATTGGTTCGACATGGTATCAGTCGCAATCTTGTTTCCACTTCGTTTCTCCGATTGAAAATCCTTCAATCGTTTGTTCCCTTTTCTGTTTCTGGATTCGATTTGTGGTTCGTATTCGCGGAATCTTCAGAAATTTCTGATTTCCGTTTTCGATTCGTCTTGGTCTTCATCGATTCCCAATCTCCTTCTTTGGTTCGATCATCGTGACACCAATCCCACCGCAAATCCTCTCTATCTTCATCCATCGGATAACCCCGGCGCCGTTGTTGTTTCTCAGGCGCTCAATGAATCCGGCAACAATTTCAGTTCATGGATTCGTGCCATGACCATAGCCCTCGGTGCGAAGAACAAGCTTGGACTCATTGATGGAACGATTAGCAAGCCTGCTGCCACCGCTTCTGATTTCGCTGCTTGGAATCGGAGCAATCACATGACCACATCGTAGATCTTGAACTCCATTGCCAAGGAACTTCATTCCAGCGTCATTTATGCTGAATCTGCCGAAGCAATTTGGAATGAATTGAAAGCTCGCTTCTCACAAGGAAATGGCCCTCGAATTTTTCAACTCAACAAGGAAGTCTTGAATTGCACTCAAGGTACATTGTCTGTTAGTGCTTATTTCAGTAAATTCAAAAGTCTTTGGGATTCTGCTGCTGAACACAACCCTGCTAATACTTGTAATTGTGGCGGATCTGATGGTCTTGTGGCTTATTTGAAACGGCAATATGTTTACATCTTCCTAATGGGATTAAATGAGTCTTTTAATCACATTAGGGGTCAAATTTTAGCCATGGAACCTCTTCCTGATATCACAAAGGTTTTCTCACTTGTTATCGATCCAAGATGAGAAACAAAGAGAAATAGGGCTAACTATTGTTGAATCTGTGCCTCAAATGGCTTGTGCTGTAAATACTCAGTCCAAATTAGATTCTGGTTTGATTCTTAAAAATGTACTCTGCATTCCATCTTTTCACATAAATATTATCTCTGTTGGGTGTCTTAATCTGGATTCTGATTACAACATATCATTAATTGATAATGTATTCTTGATTCAGGGCATACACCAACAGCAGGTGATTGGGCAGAGTAGATATCATCACGGTCTCTATTTCTATCAAGCAGTTTCTTCTTGTATTGAGTCTGTTGCTAGGACTTTAAATTCTCACAATTTTTCTGTGAAATTTTCTGTTTCTGATGCACATCTGTGGAACTCTAGGTTAGGTCACACATCTGATCATATTTTACAATTGTTGTCCATCAAACTTCCTTCTTTTGTGTTTCCCAAATGTAATAAAGATTCTTGTTCCGTATGTCCTTTATCAAAAATTTCATGCTAGCAATAAACATTCTGATTTACCTTTTGATCTTGTGCATATTGATGTATGGGGGCCTTTTCACAAGCCCACACATGATGCAAGGCAATATTTTCTTACTATTGTTGATGACTGCTCACGGTTTACATGGGTTCATCTGATGAAAGTAAAGTCTGAGGCTCCTCACTTAATTCAGTGCTTCTTTACCTATGTCAAGACTCAATTTGGCAACCATTACGGCTATCTGGACTGATAATGCTAAGGAGCTCCAACTTAGTTCCTTCTTGCAACAAGAATGCACACTCCATCAATTCTCTTGCCCTCATAGGCCACAACAAAACTCTGTTGTGGAGAGAAAACATCAGCTCCTGCTGAATGTTGCTAGAGCACTGTATTTTCAATCCAAGGTTCCTCTGTCATTCTGGGGTGAATGTGTTGCTACAGCCACTCATTTGATAAACGGGTTTCCTTCTCCCTCCTTAAATGATCTGTCTCCATATGAATTGTTGTATAAGACTGTGCCTGATTATGCTTGTTTGAAAGTCTTTGGATGCCTTGCCTTTGCCTCAACCATACCTTCACAAAGACAAAAATTCTCACCAAGAGCTATCCCTTGTGTCTTCATAGGATACACTAGGTGTCAAAGGCTACAAGTTATATGACCCTAAAGAAAACTAGTTTCTCATATCCAGAGATGTCACATTCTGTGAAAACACATTCCCTTATCAACATACAGATCCCAGTCCACCCTCTCCTTCACTTTTTCCTAACCAAATCATACCTAGCTTAGTCAGAAACTCTTCTCAACCTGGTTCAGTCACCAAACCTGTTATCCCTCTACCTGTTGCTGAAGACATTGAGCCACCTGTGGTTCCTACACCCTCTCCACAGAATGACACACCCATTTCAGCAACTGAGACACCCCTTAGGAGATCTACTAGAGCACATAAACCTCCCTCTCATCTCCAACAATATGAATGTAACTCAGTTTCATATCAAATACAGAAATATCTCACCTATGACCATCTATCCTCCTCATATCAAACCTTCATTCACAATGTAGCCTCTATTTTTGAACCTCGATATTTTCATCAAGCCATTAGAATTCCTGGATGGCAAAAGGCTATGGCAAATGAGTTGGCAGCCTTGGAGGTAAATAATACCTGGACTCTCGTATCCCTTCCTCATGGTAAGAAACCTGTTGGTTGTAAATGGGTATACAAGGTGAAGTATCATGCTGATGGCACCCTTGATAAATACAAGGCTAGGTTAGTTGCACAAGGTTTTACTCAACAGGCTGGTATAGACTTCCTGGATACCTTTTCACCTGTGGCAAAACTAACCTCTGTGAGGATTCTCCTTTGCTTGGCAGCACAACTCAATTGGCATTTGTTACAACTAGACGTGAATAATGCTTTTCTCAATGGAGATTTGCACGAGGAGGTATACATGAATTTACCTCTTGGCTATCCAACTCAAGGGGAGAACATAGTTTTCAAGTTGAATAAGTTATTGTAAGGGCTTAGACAAGCCTCAAGACAATGGTTTGTCAAATTCAGCTCCACCATTATGGCTATAGGGTTCACCAAAAGCTCTGCAGACCACTCCCTATTCACAAGAGGGTCAGAACCTAATTTTGTAGCTCTATTGGTATATGTAGATGACATGATAGTAGCTGATCCAAACAAATCTCTTGTCCATGAGGTTCAAAGCCTTTTCCAGAAACATTTCAAATTGAAAGTGGTTGGAGACTTGAGATACTTCCTAGGATTGGAGATTGCTCAATCCAAGAAGGGCATCCATCTATGTTAGAGAAAATATACACTCTAGCTCTTACTTGATACTGGTTTTACATTTGCAAAACCAGCTGCTGTTCCAATGGATCCCACTATCAAGTTAAATGACACTGATGGTGAGTTGCTGAAAGATGGAAGGGAATATAGAAGGCTGGTAGGAGATTGATATATCTTACCATTTCAAGACCAGATATCACCTTTTCAGTAAACAAATTAAGCCAATTCATGGCTAATCCCCAGACAATTAACATGCAATCAGCCCATTACTTGTTGCAGTATTTGAAGTCATCTGCTGGACAGGGCATTCTGTTCCCTTCTGCTTCATCTGTCAAACTCAGTGCTTATGTGGATGCTGATTGGGGAAGCTGCCTAGTCAGTAGAAAATCCACCACAGGTTTTTGCACCTATTTAGGGGAATCTATAATTGCTTGGAAATAAAAAAAACAAGCTACAACTACAAGATCTTCTGTTGAGGCAGAATATAGAGCCTTGGCTACTGTCACAACTGAGCTGCTATGGATCAAGCAGCTGTTGAGGTCTTTTGAGATCAAAACTCCATCTGCCATGGTGCTTTGCGATAGCAAGTCTGCTATACAACTAGCCAATAATCCTACAACACATGAAAGAACCAAACACATAGACATTGATTGTCACTTTTTGAGGGAATATGTTCAAAATGGTTTCTTGAACTTGGTTCATGTAAGCTCACAGCAACAACTGGCTGATATTCTGACCAAAGGATTGCCCAAAGCTAAGTTCATGGAGCTGATGTCCAAGTTGGGAATAAGAAATCTCTACCTTCCAACCTGAGGGGGCGTATTGAAGTATATAATGTATTTTCATGTATTTTTCCCCTTTAACTAGAGCTAGCTAAGTTAACTACAGTGATTAGTTAAGTGTTAATTCTGTTTTACTAGTTAGGTAGAATTCAACTAGTTAGTTAGAGTGAGACCATTGTATATAAGCTTAGAACTAACTCTGTTGTAGTTCAGTTTTTTTCACTCTAGCAGAAAATGAGATTTTCCTTTTTCAATTGCTTCTCTTTTCTTCACCTTGATTGTGGAAATTACTCATCAGATTGTTAGTTCAACGGGCCCTAAAAAAATGATGTTGGGCTGGAGCCCTGTGCGCTAGCACAGGCCTAGGGCCGACCGACCCTGATATAGCTCATTCCTAGTTGATGTATGACTAACTACTCACTTGAATTTCCAATAATAACTAGAGTTGACAACAAATTGAATCAACTCAAACCTAGCTTGAGACTCAATTCGATATTACGATTGTTAAATAAATGAGAAGAGCTTGGACCATACATATTCATGAACTACCTCTACTATACTATATTATATTATATTATATTGTATTATATTATATTATATTATATTATATTATATTATATTATATTATATTATATTATATTATATTATATTATATTATATTATATTATATTATCTGGGCATGATTGTTACAGATTAAAAAATAAGTGATTTTGTTGTTAAATAATTTAGAGATTAGTTTTTAGAGATTTTTAAGAAAATGAGAAGTTGTTTTGTGATTGTGTACATACTGAAAATCACTTATTTTAAAAAAAAACCATTCGTTAAAGAATGGTTTTTATGAGAACCTACTCAAAACAACTTTTTATATAAAGCAGTTTTTAGATTATTTTCAGCTTTTCATTTTTTTAAGAATCTGTAATAAATGAACAGCATGTCGTCATAGGTGATTATTTTTAAAAAAAAAACATAACAAACGGGCTCTATAAATACTTTTTGAATTAAAAAATTCATATAAATACTTTTTAATATTATATTTTTCATTTACAGTCACTTAAATTTTTAATCTAAAAACCTTAACGAAAAGCTAACTAGTCGAGCGAGTTGAATCTAGGTCTGGTCAAAATTACTATTATGCTGATGTTTGATTTATGCGACTCGGGCTAATGAGATTAATCGAGATGCTCGCCTGTTTGAGTCGCACAAGTGGAGTGCGAGCTACAAAGAAATATTCATATGAAACTCGAGTCGAGTTTTGAGTTGAACCTATCTGAACCAATATCAACTCAACTCATTTCCTCTCGTACTAGTGAGCTAGGCAAAAGCCGAGAAATGCCCAAAATTCTGCATTTGGTCACATTAATGACTCATGATGGGCATCTAATCTCCTTTCATACACTAATAAACTTAATTAAATCATTTGTCAAAAAAAACTTAACTAAATCATGATCAACCAACTAATTTGTTTATTTATTCAATTATTCATTATTTTGAAGTAACTTTAGACAAATACGTTTCATGATCATATATAGTAATGTTGTAAAATGAACTTTCAAAAAAAAAGTTGTAAACTGCACTATATATATATATCAGTGCTTAAAAATTCCTTAAACAAAAAAAAAGTTCCTTAAACAACTTGACTTGTGTTGGTATACATGCATGTATGATCAATTAAGCACTAAACCCACTCCACTTATTAAGCAAAAGTAGCAGTACATTGGGGGATATATATTCTGAACCATGCAGGCCAGACCACAAACTTTCTATAGTAACCCACTTTCCTTCCATTGTTATGATGACATATAGTGCTATGAGTTCCTTTTCTTTTAATGAATTTTCCTTCCCCTTTTCGTCATTTTTATTTTAAACAAATCTTCTCTCATGTTATATGGCCTCCAAGGTAATGATGATAGTGCAAGAATCCTTTTTCTTTTTACTTCAATCAGAAATCTTGGAGTGGTTTTCCACAGTTAGAAGATTCCATCAGTAAAATGAGTCTAACCATAAAAATATAAACTAGCTAGCTGACATTATTAAAAGAGCAAAGAAAACCAGCTCAGTCTGGCTGGCATGGATATATATGATATCTGCAATGTTAGTTCTTCTCAAAAGCTCCCCAAAGAGATTTCAATTATAGCCCTCGGAGACCATGCAAAAGTTTCTTTGGCTTCATTCTTTCAACTCAAAAAAGCCCATTTCATTCTCTTTTTGTCGTTGTAAAGTCTTCTTTTGGTTATCTTTTGTAGTAACAAGTGTTTGAATTGTTAGTGTCTTCACACTTTTCTCTCCCTTTTGTTTACTTTGTAGATCACAACAAAATCAAATGTAATATATGGTTGATTATTCTTCCATAAAAGACAGCTGGCTTTTGTTATTGGACTTTAATGTACTTAATATGATAATGATAATATTGGATCCACGTGCAAGCCAATATTAGAGATCTACTTGACTCAATTTATGGAGTACAAAGTGGACAAAAAGGAATGGACTGCTTAGTGCTATTGACCGATGCATTAGAAAAGTTAGGATGAAAAGATGACAACCAAGAGCATGATTTAATTTTTATTAATTCTAACATTCAATACAATCATGGGAGGAGGCCCTTCTTAGGAGCTCTATTTGTTGTCTTTTGATTCGGTGTCAGATGTTTGGATTTGGTTTCCACATAGTTCTGGATTGTTCTCGGTTTCCTCGGCTTATCTACTTCTCTCTCATTTGATGTCCGGTGTTTTGAGGCTTTCTGACGAGTTTCTTGGGATTGTAGACAAGGGTTGGAAGAGTAATGCTCCTTCCAAGCTAGACGCCTTTTTTTTGGCATGCAGCTCCTTTTGGATATAGTTCCCACTCGGACAAACTTCACTACAAAAAAACAGTATTAGAGAGGGAAATTTCCCTCGCTAAAGGCCAAAAATCTCTCGCTAAAGCATATTAGCGAGGGAATTAGCGACGGCCAAATTCCCTCGCTAAAATGGTCATCGCTAAACCGCAGCGAGGGATTACGCTAAAGATTAGCGAGGGAAAATTCTCTCACTAATTCCCTCGCTAATCAGCTCGTAATCCGTGCTTCTTTCAAAATCACGCTTAAAATTAGCGAGGGAATTTCTGTCGCTAATTAATTCCCTCGCTAATCACTTCGTAATCTGTGATTTTTTTTTTCAAAATCCCGCTTAAAATTAGCTAGTACTATTTTAATTTTTTTAAAGATTTTTTTTAATATTTATTATAATATTATTAATAAAAATTATATTATTAAATTATTTAATGCCCTTCATCTCTTCTGTACCTGTAGATTTGCTTCTGCGATCTGGTATGCCATTATTAGCTGGCTAGATTTTGACTTTGTGTTGCAGTTGGATATTTCATCTTTGTTTCTCCCGTTCATTCACGTGGGTGGTCTAGCAAAATGCAGACGTGGTTTGATGCTCATCTAACATATTGTTCTCTGAAGATATACCTGACTTTGGGATTTGTTTTGCCTGGATATTATCTTTTCCTGGCATTGGTTCTTGATGAGGGGCATTTCTCCTTCTTGTTTATTCTGTGAGTGGTTCGTAAATCCCATTGATTGTATTTCCAAGAGGTAGCTGTTTTCGGTTTTTGGTTTTTTCCTCCATTGTGGAGTTGGATTTTTCATATGTATATGGGTTGAGTACCCCTTATACTCGCCTTTTATATATTTTATCATGTTTACCTTTCAAAAAATAAAATAAAACCATACTAGGCATCAAAGAATATGATCATGTTTAACCAACATTGTTTCTTAGTGATATAAGCTATCTTGGGAGACTATGGTTGACTTGGTACTCTCAATAATGAAGATTTTGGAAATCAATTGACTTTGTGCATGTAGGAGCTCTCTGCCCTCTTCCTTGGTCAAAAATGCATATTGATATGATACCCCCATTCAATTTGTGGAGAAAAACAATATAGAAAAATAAAATGAGCACAATCGAAACACAATCGAAACCGGAGAAAAACCGCGAACCGTTGTCTAAAGACAACCAGAGAATAACACTATGTGCAAATTGCTACAACACATAGACCTCTCTAAACACACCCCATGGCCCCGGTACACCCACACCCTTCAAAGAAAATATTTAACTACATCTCACAACATTCTAAAACAAGAGTATAAGAGAAAAAAGAAAGTCAAATACAACTTAAGGTGTTTATGACCGGTGCATCTTATAATGAAGAACTTGAGCCCATTATATAGCCTTGGTCTCCCTCTTCCTTCACAAAACTAAGTAATGCGGGACTTTTACAAGATGTCAATTTCGATCAACTCCAACACAATTATTATTCTGATTTTCGCTTAATCCGAAGAAGCGTTTGGAATGGTTACACATACATAATAGCTGTATTCAAATCTAGTCAATTGAAAGTGCGGATGTAGTGTGATGAATCTAAAAGATACTTTACTTTTTGTCTAGAGTTTCAAACTTTATTCCATAACTTTGTTTGTCCCTCCTTTGTTAGCGGGCTGGGCCAAAGATCATATCAATCCCTTACTGCTTCCGAAAAGAAAATTAAAGACACTTTAGGAGAACTAGGGGGGTCAATTTCCCTTTCAATTGGATAGTAACGCAGGTAAAGCAATGACAAGCTTCAACTTCAATGTCATGGTATCCGGAATGAGCATCATATAAAGTGTGCTTTGAATCAAACTAGACTTTTGTTCTGTATCGTATCTCTGGACTTGTACCCGATCTTAGACACAAGGTCCGATCCGAGATAGTTGGTAGGGGTTGGTCTTGATCAACCGAGCTCCGCTTCCGATCCGGGGCAGGTGGTACCTGCGGGGACACTCTGACGCTCAAGTCAGCCAGAGAGCTAATTAGAGGTGAAGAGTAGGAAAGAGTGTGTACCTTTAATGAAGCATTCAATGCTTATTTATAGAGTTTGGTGGTGTTAGACCTGATGAATCAGGACCGTCCGATCTTGCGTTGCGATCTCAACCATCGGTTGATGGATCTGCATTTGGTGTTGGGCCTCATTATTGTGGATTGGGCCAATCCATAACAGTTGCCCCCCAAGTCGGGTCGTCTTGGGGCGAGCTAGACTTGATGCCTTATATGGACTTTGTGAGAGTTTTTGAAATTGAGGTCGGACCTTCGTGGCGACCTTCTCCAAGGCCGGGCTTATAATTACAAATAGGGCTGCCCCCAACCTCGGAGTGCCCGAGATACGGGTCTTGGCAAAGATCTTCGAGGCCGGGCTTATACCAGCAAGGGTGTCTGCCACCAGCCTCGGAGTGCCCGAGATACGGGTCTTGTCACAAATCTTCGAGGCCGGGCTTATACCAGCGAGGGTGTCTGCCACCAGCCTCGGCAATGTTAAAACGTGACCACCTGAGGGACTCGAGGTGTCAATTTAAAGTCGCCTTCAGGGCAGTTTACCGAGACTCGGCCCAGATCGAACTCGCCCTTCAGGGTAATGGCAACCTCGGCCATTCAAAACGTGACCACCTGAAGGACTCGAGGTGTCAATTTAAAGTCGCCTTCGGGGCAGTTTACCGGGACTCGGCCCAGATCGAACTCGCCCTTCAGGGTAATGGCAACCTCGGCCATTCAAAACGTGACCACCTGAGGGACTCGAGGTGTCAATTTAAAGTCGCCTTCGGGGCAGTTTACCGGGACTCGGCCCAGATCGAACTCGCCCTTCAGGGTAATGGCAACCTCGGCCATTCAAAACGTGACCACCTGAGGGATTCGAGGTTTCAATTTAAAGTCGGAGGATCTCTGTGAGCAAAAGCGCCGACATTCCTGCCTCGGGAATTTTTCCCGGCTTCTGGAAAGTCGCTTCGAGGAAGAGGAAGCTAGAGACGAGCAGGGCCGAGGGGAACCCTCGGATCTGTAGGAATCGTCAGGAGTTCTGATCCTAGGTGGAGTTCCGGTCTTAGCGTGAAACTTTAAGGCGATCGCTTGCCCGGTCCCAAATCCTTCCATCCAACCTCGGAACTTACTTTTACTTAAGCAATCAGCGTGAGGAAAATCGTAGCCGATTCATATATATTAGATGGTTGAACATTTACAAAGTCGGATTACATCATGCCCGTAGGCTCATTCCGAGACCTAGGTGAAACGTGACCTCCCTGAGTTAATCCCTTCTTCATGATCGATATACTTCTGAGATCGCTGGAGGAACTCGGCAAGCGACTCGACTTGGTTGACCCCGACGTCTATCTGAAATAGACTTCCTTCCCGAAGGCCAGCCTCCATGAAGTAAAGACGGAAGGAGTCGTCGAGGTTCCGGACTTGAGCAGCTTCTTTATTGAATCTCTCTATGTAGTCCCGGAGGGACTCATTTTCTCCTTGACGAATTGCCTGCAATACCTTCCGAGATTTAGGCTTCATCTTCGAGTGGGCGAAGTGTGCAGAAAAGAGCTTGGCCAACTGATCCCAAGAGGAGATTGTATTTGGCTTAAGAGCCCTGAACCAGTCTAGAGCTGCCTTCTCTAGAGTAAGGGGAAAGGTTCGGCACTTTATCTCCTCTGGAATGTTACGGTATTGCATAACCGTGTCAAAGTAGTCGAGATGGCGATCCGGATCGCCAGTCCCGTCATGCATTTTCAGACCTTCAGGGGGCTTCTCTAAGTGCTTGGGCACCAGAAAGTAATCGATTTTAGCTGTAAAGGGTCCTTTACGCTTTGCCGATCTCTCAAGGGGTGGAGACCGTCGGTAGCCATACTTGCCGGGGGACCCCCGCGAGCTAGGGTGCTGACGTTCCTGCCTCAGAGACCTTTTCAGATCTCTGGTACGTCGCCTTGGAGAAGAAGAAAACAGGAACGAGCTAGGCCGAGGGGAACCCTCAGGACCATAGGGATCATCGGTGGTCTGACTTGGGGGAGTCATTGATCCTCGCCCTCCTCTACACCGAGGTGGAGTGCGGTGATGGTATCTCCTCCAAGTCGGAGATCGGTGGCGGGCGCGGCCATGAGTCGTTCCTCTTGAAGAGTTGCGCAGAGAGGAACTCCGATCCGGGACGTTACGAGCCCGGATCTCAGCAATCTGAGCTTCTAACTGGGCGTAGCGTTGTCTTTCCTGCTGGTCGGCCTCGGCTTGCCGATTTAGGAGCAGAACGAGCTGTTGAACAGCATCGATCGGTACCTGGACGGTCGGAGGGGGAGGTGGAAGCCGGTTCCGAGATGGGCTCCCATGAACCATAGCCGTAGCCGAGCTTCGAGCATGCACCGGGCTAAGGGGTAAGATGACCGCCACTCCTTCCGAAGTCACCTGCTGCAGGACCGGCCCTTCACCGACATTCAGGACAGTCCTATGACGTAAGGTCGGAGCCATCGTCAATCAAGGAGATGGGAGAGGAACTAGAGTACAAGATCCTCCCACTGTGGTCGCCAATGTTCTGTATCGTATCTCTGGACTTGTACCCGATCTTAGACACAAGGTCCGATCCGAGATAGTTGGTAGGGGTTGGTCTTGATCAACCGAGCTCTGCTTCCGATCCGGGGCAGGTGGTACCTGCGGGGACACTCCGACGCTCAAGTCAGCCAGAGAGCTAATTAGAGGTGAAGAGTAGGAAAGAGTGCGTACCTTTAATGAAGCATTCAATGCTTATTTATAGAGTTTGGTGGTGTTAGACCTGATGAATCAGGACCGTCCGATCTTGCGTTGCGATCTCAACCATCGGTTGATGGATCTGCATTTGGTGTTGGGCCTCATTATTGTGGATTGGGCCAATCCATAACAACTTTAGATCAGGGGGCTCAAAATCGTGTCTTAGGTGCAATTGGAGGCAAATTTAGAATTTCAGGAGGGTAAAAAAAATTATATAGGAGAAAAAAAACAATTTTTTTTCAAGGGGTTCAACACCATAACCTAAGTTTGCCATTGGGCCTGCCGTAAAAAAATGCGGAGGTGGGTTGGTGCTTGTGAGCTTGTCACCCTATATAACTCGATCTACCTAACCAGTCAACTCATTCGACGAGTCCTTTGACCTATTCTTTTTAAAAAAACGGTCGGCTAACCTATCACTTTTTAGCGCAAATTTCCTTTTTATTTATTTTTACATTCTTTTATTTTATGGAAGGTCATTGACCCATCAGCTAGCACTAGAGAGAGGCGGGTTCAACTTCGCAATCTACTATGCATGGCGGCCTGCTCTGCCACTTTTTTTACGGGCTCGTGGTAGAGAGGGGTGAGCGAGCCCATTTTGTCATCTCTAACATTCAATCTTCCAAATATATATTTTGGAAATCTCTAGTAGGTACTAATATATTTCTGACGTACGGTTCAATATCTCTTTATAAAAATTTTGGGATTTATTTACTATTTTTAAATACATATCTATCATTGTTGTCAAAAAAAATACATATCTATCATTCATGCAGATAAGATAAGACGCACTCTTAAAAAAATGGGCATCGTGCTTTTTATCAGTAAGCATTGATGGTGAAAGAAGTTAAGGCATGATAAATGTCAAAACATGCACTCAAATAAAAAGAGTTTAATTGTTAAGTGGTTATTAATCGATTAACAGTTCATAGTATGATTGACATATAAAATGGTTATTAATTGATTAAATTTTTTGATGATGTGTCAACTTGTAATTGATAGATGGTGAAAAATTCTTATACACTTGATTTGTAATATAAAGTAAACTAAATCCTATAAAAGATTGAGAGTTGTAAATAAAAGTATGTCCACAATCAATGTCATAATCTTAGGGGGCCAATTATGAGTGGTGTATGTAAGAAGAAATCAATGAATGTGAGACACATCGTTCTCAAATCCCATCTCTATTATAATGCTTGATATGGACCTGTGTAAAGAGACGCATACGCAGAAGAGTAATCTTTAGGCTTTCAATTCTACGTTATCAAATGTTATTTTTTATGTTACGTGTCAAATTCTTGTGTAGGAGGATCTATGTGCATAAATTTTGAAGTAATTTTTTAAAACAAAAGAAAAGGATATGAAGTCTCGTTAAAACCTTTTAATGCAGAACTCTCCTTAAGAAAAAAGAGAACAACCCCTAAGTGATATTGTTTGTGATGATCCATAATCATTCAACGTTTTCTTAAAATAGAATAGGAGAGAATCAAAACTGCGGAAGGCTATTTAATCATAGATCTCAGATTGTGTGCAGGTTTATGCATTAGACATCGCTATCTATCACTATGCTATTCGCCTACTGGGCACAAAGTGGCAGCATTACAAAGAAAGTGATTCCATCAAAGATCGAGATGTAATTCTCTCTTCTATTTTATACAAGCAATAATTGTAATTCTCTAATGTAATGGAGATTTTAGATGAGAATACACACCATATTAGCATTTTGGAGCATTGGATTGGTTTGTATATTATTTTTGTAATTCTCCTCTTTATTGCATTTAACTTTGGGACTTATTTTCAGACATCTTCCCTCAAGTCAAATCGAAGACTTAGAGGCTTGATTTTCAATTCTAAATTGAGGAAGCTATAAAATGTTTCTAAACAAAAATAAAGTGTGACTAACAAAGAGTACTTGGGTATAGGGAAATACTTGGGTCTTCCATCTATGATGGGTAGAAAAAAGAAAGCCATGCATCTTTAATTATCTCCAGGATAGAATTTGGAACAAAATTCATGGGTGGTCTGGCAAGCATCTTTCCAAGGCGGGCAGGGAAGTTTTGGTTAAGGCAGTGGCTCAATCCATTCCCACTTATTGTATGAGCACATTTCTCACCCCTACTTTTCTCGGGGAGGAAATGGAGCGCATGATAAATTCTTTTTGGTGGGGCTCGAATAGAAGTCAAGGAAGGGGTATCAATTGGCTAAGTTGGGATAAGCTAGCAATGCGCAAGGAGCATGGAGGTATGGGTTTTCGCCACTTTCATATCTTTAATTTGGCAATGCTAGGGAAGCAAGGTTGGAAGATTCTTACCAACCATGATGATATTATCACCCGTGTCTTCAAAGCTAAATACTTCCCAAGAGGGGATTTTTTGGGACCGGACTTCTATAGGTCATAACCCAAGTTATGTTTGGCGTAGCATCCACGTTTCACGGGTAGTTTTCAAGGAGGGATTGAGGTGGAGAGTTGGAGATGGTTCCAATATAAGAATTTGGGAGGATCCATGGCTTCGTAATTCATCAAATGCGTATGTTACTTCTCCTATGCCGGTGGATACTAGATTATGCTTTGTTTCACAACTTCTAGACTCCACTACAAATGATTGGAATAGACCACTTATAAATGCCACTTTTAATCAATCAGATGCTTTGGAGATAACAAATATGACAAGATCAGTAGCTATTGAGGATGATCATATGATTTGGAGATTTAGCCGTAATGGTGACTATTCAGTCAAGTCCGCCTATTATCATGCCAAGGACAGAATTTTTGATTCCTCACATCTCCGTGTTGCTGGAAATTGGCAGAAAATCTGGTCTTTAAAGGTTCCAAACAAGCTGAAAATTTTCCTATGGCGCATTGCTCGTGGTTGTCTACCAACTCGTTGTAATCTTCAAAGAAGGAGAGTTCCGTGTTCAAATGAGTGTCCTATGTGTAATGATTATCCGAAGAATGAATGGCACTTGTTTTTTGGTTGTTCTAATGCACAAGAGGTGTGGCGAGAAGCTGGTCTATGGAACACAATGCATGACGCTTTTTTGGATGCCGAAAACGCAAATGAACTGCTATTTTTACTGCTAGACAGATTTGATTCAAGCAGCAGAATTGATTTTACTGCCATACATTGGTGTTTGTGGCGTCGTCGCAATGATCAAGTATGGAATGGTGAGCGCAAACCGATCAGGAATGCAATTTTTGAAGCACGGCAGTGGCTGGCAGAGTGGATTAATCAGCGCAGCACCTCTCGTAACAGCATGCGCGTTTCAGATCAGCAGATACTTCAGTGGAAGAAACCGATGCCGTGGCGTCTAAAGTGCAACGTAGATGGTGCTTGGTTCGAAGATGCAAATCGGTGTGGCCTTGGTATGTGTGTTAGGGACCATTCGGGTTCTTTTGTAGCTGCTAGAACCATTTGGCTTGATGGCTTTCTATCACCTCCAGAGATTGAGGCATTGGGTTTATTGGAGGCTTTACGGTGGATATCTCAGCTGGGATTTCTTCACGTTGATATAGAGCTTGATTGCAAGCAAATTGTTGACGCAGTTAAGGGAAGACTTGATTTATCTACGGAGCTCAGAGTCATTATATCTTCATGCCGCCACTCTCTTAATATTTTACACAACTGTACTCTCAGTTTTATTAGGAGACAAGCCAATTGTGTTGCTCATAGTCTTGCTAGGGCGGCTCAATCTTTTGCTAGTCACCATGCTCATTTTTCTATTCCTCATTGTATTGCAACACTTATAATTAATGAAATGGCTTGAGTTGGTTTGCTTCAAAAAAAAAAGTTTTACCAAAATCTATCATATTTATTCTTTCAATTTTTTAAAATCTCATATAAATATTAAAATATAGAGCAAGCCCTCTAAAGCCTTCCCCTCCAAAACCCTCTCAAACATGCCCTTAAGGACGTTTATACTCTTTAATTTTTGCTTGATAGACTTTAGGTCCATTTTTTCTTGTCTTGTGCCATTTTTTGAGTTAAAGACCTCGATTTTTTCTTTTATGTTCACAATTTTTTTGTAAGGGGCTCTGATATCATAATACCATTTCGGATTTGACCCAATGAGTAGTGGATTGGTTTTTATATATATTTTTTGGTCTAGAGATCTTTGACCCCCTCCGGTATCCAGGAGAATAGGCCCTAATAATCTAGAGATCGGCCGAGGTAAGTAAACTCTATCTCCAAATACTGAATTGGTTTTTATATAAAGTGTGGTAGTTATTTTACCTTCCAAAAAGTGTAGGCAATTTGGACACAATGTTCCCACTTTACATTTAACATATCTTTATTTTGTCCGATGGGCTTATTCGCCAATACACTTCAGAAAAAATAAGACAGTGCACAATACTTTACATGGTTTAGTTTGACACTTTTTGCATATATATGTTCACAGAAACATCCCAACAAAATATATTACTATCTCATATAAGGCTACAAAGATTCTAACTCAACTACAAATTGTGTATTACTCTAAAATTCACAATATTCCATTCAAGAGTTAGGAGAAATGATAACCCCTCTCACTAATAGACTCCGTAGGTATTAATTATCTTATATTTTCAAAAACTTCACTTCATGGGAGTTCTTTTAGAATCTAAATATATCCCAACATGCATTATTATTGTATGGAACTTATAATTAGGAGCTGGTTCCCTTAAAGTTTTTCAATTCCCATCAAATCTTTTCTCAATTAAAATTTACAAGCTCTAACATTATCAGAAAAATCTACTTTTTGTCTACCACTTGCCTTTCTCAAGGATTGCACTTACCTGTCGCAAATATTCTTCCCATTTTTCTGTCTTTACAACACCAAACACCCACTTTGCAACCTGATTTTGAACCAACAAGCTTCTAGTTGAGTAGTAAACGTAAACAAAAACACATGCATGGGTTCTAGAAAACAGTTTTCTGTGTTTAAAAATTTTAGATAGAACTAATTTTCTTATATATATTTTTAAAAATAAAAAAACAGTTTTTAAAAGCTTAATCAAACATACCATAAGTTTCCATAGGTTGTTTTTGAAGTTAAAATGTCTAGAAACCCACTTTCCGGTTGTTTAACTTCACAAATCATGGAAATGCAGATAGGGTTATTTTTGTAAAAGAACAATAGTATGGGTGTGTGAAAGAAGAAAATGGTGTATGTATCAGTGCCCATGCTCGATGCTTTTTGGGCTTGGGTTTCATTATTTTACACAGTCAGATATCAAATGTTGGTTGTTGGATGGGCTCTGAGACTATTCCTAGATTTGACCAAAAAAAAATTTCCAATACCATAATGTTTTTCTTAATAATTATTATTTTTTGATAACTTAAAAGTTTTAGTGTAAGGGATGACACGACATTCGGATTCTTTTGAGCATTTGTGAAAAAAATTATATTTATTTCACCTCAAAACACAATTGTGGAGATTTGATTTTAACATCGAATACAATTTACAAATCCTGTTATATTTTACTAGGCCAATATGTTTGGGAGGGAGATTTGGGAGTGTCTTGGAAAATATAAATAAATAACATGATAGATAATAATAAAATATTGTTAATCACACTTTACTTTTGTTTAACAAATAATTTATATTTTACTAGTTATAAATTGTTTCTGAATATAAAAAATGCATTACATCGCAAGAGTAGATGTGTCATAAACACTTTTTGCATAAAAAATAATTTATAACGTCAAAATTGAACTGCATATTACTCCTCTCATCCTTGCTTTTTCTTTATAGAAACACTTCTGTGACTTGATACATCTCATAATAAATATCATTTAATAGAAATTGGAAATGTTTTTCAGACACAAAATATCTCTTTAGAAATTTAGAGGCCTGTTGATATTTTGACCCTAGATATAACTGTTTGTGATGTGGGCATGTGGCATTAGTAAGTTCCATGTGAAATCTGTTAGAGCAATTTTCTGTTTTATGCTTCTGTATTCTGTTTTAATTTTTCTGTTAACTGATGTAACCACTAGCAGGTGCCATCTATATATATATAAGAAATGAAGCAATAGTTTTATAGCATTCTAGAGGATTCTCCAAAGTTAAGGTGAAAAAAAGGTAATTAATATTGCGCTCTACTTTACTACAGTACATCCTATACTCTAATAATAATCTATCAGACAAAAGACCAATTGATAAACATAAAACAAATGCAATGAGCAGATTCTTCTTCGTTTAGTACTTTCCATGCTACTGCTCTCTCATAGGTTACTGGCCTCCCCATGCTGGACAAACATATACCACCTTGAAGACACATGAAACCCTGCACCAACATAATGTGTTAATGTTAACTTTAGTTATTGTCAACATATAAATTACTGATATAACATTCCAATAAAATAAATTCTACTTATTTACAGTTATACCTGCTGCATTATCTGGGGGAACTCAGAGCACAAGTTTTTCTTCCCATTGTCATCAAAGATCTTTTCCAAAGTGATGTCTTGAAGTGCAACCAATGTGGTTTCAAGCATGTCAAGCCCAGCTTGATTTGCAAACGTAAAAACGGGTAATGCCTAACAAAATCACAGATAATATCAGAAAGAACAACACAGAAGCAAATTATTATAAAAGAAAAGCAGAAGAACATAATTCTTATCAGAAAGAAGATACTTAAAGAAATTACCTTTAAAGAGCAGCACAAAACTGCATCTGAGTGATGCCAAAGGGATTTAAGCATGGACTCACTGCCATCACTCTTTAGTAGCTCTACCCCTAGATAGAACCTGCCAAAAATGTAACCATTTCAGAAACTCCATATCCATATTCAGAAACTCGTATGAATGAAAAGAAGCCATCATGATATAAAGAGAGAAGGAATACCTATAGCTGTTACAGATCCAGCGAGCAAGTGTTTGTGCCTCAGGAGTGCCAGGTGGTAAGTGAAAAGCATTCTGACAACCAAAACTTGAAGGAGAAAGTGCTAATGAAACCCTCTGAATAGATGCAATAATGCTGCGGACATATTGTCGTGCCATGTTTGCTATATTATCTTGAAGGTGGACTTCAAATGCAAACTGGAATGCTATTGTCATCACAGATTTTGTGCTACCAGAACAACCTGAATTGTCACCACCTGCTTTATTTGCTGTGGCTCCAACCTCAAGTGCAGAAGCTAGATCAAGTGTACGGTTTGGACTAGTAGCATCCTGCATCATCATATCATAATATAAGACAAAGAAAAATGAAATAAAAGCCCTTGTGAAATGAAAAAGGGGAAGTATTTCAAGACTTACCGTGCCAGAACCAAGAGGTATGATGCGAAAACCAGAAGGCAGAATGGGTGCACTATCTGAAAAAGATGCATCTATTGGAGCAAAAATTAGCTCTGCACTAGTGCCAACTGCATGCTCATCCACTCCACTACAAAGCTGAAGACGAATGAATGTTAGATGTGGACATGAGATTGCAAAGAACCTTCTAAAACCAATGTTAAATATATAGTTACTCAAATCAAGATCCAAATTTTACACGTTTATTCTCACTCCGTTTTCATATATAACCAAAAACATCTTTTTTTTTAAGACATCGACAATGATCCTTAGTCATATTACCAAATTTGAGCATGTCAAATGTCAAAGCTTTATTTTAGTGAATGTACCAAATTTATCCTTATTCATGGTTCCGTTTTTCTTTTCTCAATGCAAGTAAGTCATGGTTTCCCAATTTTCTTTTCCTTTTTCATTGTATTCGAAGGTTAATAAGGATAATTTTGGAATCATATTCCTTTTTAACTGTTCTTCAAGAGTGTGCATAGCTTTTTTTTGTTTAGGTACAAAAAAGTGAGGGGATGTTATATTATGATATATGGATGCCTAGTCCTTTGTTACTTTAAATGTTCCTATAACTATATGCAAATCCCCACTCCAGATATGTAGTGCATCTATTATTTGGAAAGAGTAGGAGCCAATGATGATTAGTGAGGAAAAGAAGAAGAAAAAATTAGGGATTTTCAACAGAAGTGTTTCCTCTTGATTGCAATTGTAGGACAATTTTTTTTCTTAAGCATTGTATCAAGGCCAAACACCTGCGAAGAGATATGTTGAAAAGAAAGATATTGTAAAACATTACTTACTTGCAAGAGGAAAATGTCACCAGGTATAGTCATATCATCCCTATAGTAGCCCATGTTTTCGAGCTTAATAACTTCCATGAACTGTATGGGAGAAAACCACAAAAATGTTAGTTTACAAGCAGGAAAAAAAGTTGTGTTTGATTTCTTGGATAGCAAAAGATGGTAAATACTTACCTCTTCATGCTCAATTGTGTTAGCCAGTGGAAGAATAACCTGACTACCAAATCCACCTCCTGCTCGGGCCCCTGGCAAGCTACAGGGACCAGCTTTAATGACAGCAGCTGAGTAAGCATCAATATTGGTATCTGCCCATTCTGATCTGTGTTCCCTCAAGAATCTAAGAAGAATAGCTGGAGGGACATTCTACAATGACAGAAAAAGGGCATGAGACACAGTCAATGAAAAGGAAAAGCAGATCTTATATATGAGCATTAAATATTAAACCAAATTGATGAGTATTAAAATTTCTAAGTAGTAGTTATACCTGTAACAACATGGATGCTTTGGCACATAGCACAGAACTGGTCATGGATGGAAATCCATTGCTATAACCAAGATTAACTCCCATCATCTTGCTAGGTGAAGAATTTACAAGAAGGGTGATATCATCAATGCCATCACTCTCCAACATAGACCAGCCATCATCTGCAAAGCCATTCACAGCTTCATTGAAGCCCCTGCAAAAAAAATTGAAGTTTAATAAGTTAGACTAGCACAACATAACTAGTCAATTATGCCAAGGAACAGTGTTACTATGAAGCATAATGGCACAAACTTGCTCAATCTTTGACTAAGCGCACGTAGAGCTGCTGGCCTTCTTCCCCATCCCGTGACACTTGGCTGAGAAATTTCTTGAGAAATCTGCCTCAAATGACGTAAAGCCTGAATAAGAATTGCAGGGTTAAAAAGCTTTTCATTTATGATTCAAGTTATTAAGCATCACAAGTGTGCAGTTAAAGTTAGTAATAGTAAGCAGAAAGAATTGCCTTACAGCCATAGTTGTTCTCTGAGCAAGCAGCATGGAAGACTCATAAAGTGGGCGCAAGACTTCAGGTACACTCAAGGGCTGATTTCAAATAAGCCAGAAAGTTAATTGAAAGCTACACAAATTTGTTTTATATTTTTATAATCATCATAAAGTAATAATAATAATAATAAAAAGGTAATTACAAACCTCTAAAACCATATGATCAACAATATGAATAATAGATCCCCCTCCTTCACAAGGTCTAATCAGATACCCACTTGGCAACACATCAGCTCTAACGAAATGCGGCACTGGTGGCATACTAGGACCATTCTGAGTGTTGTTAAGTGATCTTTCACACACCTGACATTGTTAAAACCATAAATGAACATTAGAGTTTAGGCAAACACGAGAAGTGAACTATATATAGTAGTATAGTATAGTGAGAACAAAGAAGCATTGGTGCATACCACAAGACTACCGTCCTCCAAAAGTGATGTGTAGCGCAGCAACCAGAAGTCACGACCTGGTGCTAAAGTTGTTGGCGCATACAACTAACAAATATATATTGCATATTGAAATGTGGTGCATTAGCAAGACGGCCAAATGTACTATAACAAAATTATTATTATTAGTCTCTGAAATTGAAAATCTTTTATCACATAGGAGTATTTCATTAGTTCGTTTGGTTGGTTCAAACTAGTTGAAGAAATTGTCCTAAAGTAGAAACTAATGTGATTGAAATTTTTCAAATTTGTGACTCACTTTTGAAATTTTGTCAATTTTAAAGGCTAAATTATCAGTGCCCTAGCTATAATTTAAGGCACAAAATTGGTGAGTGAGTTAGTATTAGTAGAATATAGAGAGTATATATGGTACCTGGATGTAAAGCAATTCAATGGTTCCACCAGTTGCGGTGGACATGGCATTGAGAACATCGACAGTTCGGCAATCACGATACCATGAGAGCCTATCTTTGAGGATTTCGGCAACCTGTGCAGGACATAAGATTAAGATGTTCACTCACTTAATGTGTCACTCTATTTCAATGGTAATAATAATAATAATAAGAAAGAGGAAGGAAGTGAGTGAATTACCCTGGGAGGTTCAAGACCAACAAGGCCGCAGGCACGTGCAGCGACTCCAGGGCAACCGTGAGAAATTGCAACGATTCCAATGGAATCCGGACCAGGCTACAAACAAAAAGAAAAGATATTGGATTATGTATGTTGTGGTTGGAAGAAATGAAAAAGTAAATAAAAAACGGTGAAAAAGAAAGAAAGTGCGGTAAAGTATAGTAACCTTCATCCCGGGCATTTGGACCCACTCAACAGCGGTTCCAGTAGCCTTTGAGAGAAACTCTGCTAAAGTCTCCTCTGCTATCGACAAAAGTCTGACAAAAACACCATAATATTCCATTCCATCAGTTTAAAAACGAAAGGACGTAAAAAAAACACATAGCAACACATCACGCATGATGAGATGAAAAAAAAAACAGCTTTTTCCAGTTCAGTGTTGTTTGTTCCCTTACCCAGCAGGGCTTGCATCCCTTGATGGATGCTGCTGTGGTGTCAAGTGCCGCTGACCGCTCGTTACTACCGACTCACAACTCGTGTCCGTAGTCGCAAGCGTCGCCTGCTGAATAACATTGACCAAAAATTACAAAAATTAATTAAACAAACCTTCTTTTATTATCCTCTATTCTATTCTAATCATGATAGATAGATGATATATATAGGGGTGGACAACAAACCCGAATCCGACTCGAATCCGTAAAACCAGCAAAATCCGACAAGCTTTCGGATGTGCTAGCGGGTAATCGGTTTTGTCCAATGGGTTAAAGTGGGTTGCGCTGGTCGGAACTGGTTCTCATAAAAACAAACCGCCCAAAACCGAATCCGACCGGACAAGCAGTGACATGACTATACAGTCTATACTCATCACTCATCCTACCTTACTGCTTCTGTCACAGCGTAATCGCAGGGCGCATGCCTTTCAAATCAAGTCTAAAGATTTGATAATAAAGTAATAGTATATGAGTTAAAAAAATATAGTTTGACTTTTCAAACATAAAAATAATAATATTTTTTCTTCTTAAAATAATTATACATAGGCGTCCCAGGAAGGTAGCTCAGTTAGCGAGTTAAGGGACATGAAGGAGTTGCAAAGTTGTAAGAAGGAGGTCGATGGTTCAATCCTCGGAAACTAACATTCCCCCACCCCTACTAACATTTGCTTATCAAAAAAAAATTATACATAGGCAATGCACTATTCATTGTCACCTTCCTCGTTCATCTCTCTCGTTTCCCATTTTCTTTGTGATTTTTTTTCTGTCAAGATCTGGTCCTCTTTTTTGGCGTCAGAAAACTATGTCTGCTAGAGTTATACTAAATCTTTGTGCTTTATAGTTATTTTAACCGAACCAAACCACCCGTGTAACCCGCAATCCGATCAAACCGAAACCGCCCAAACGAGTGGTTCTAATGGGCATAAATAGATGGAGATTTGCCTCTCTCGGTTTTCCTTGGGTGGACGATTTTGAAACCGAATCCGGTCTACCCGACCGTTTGTCCACCCCTAGATATATAGATCCACTTGAACGGAAGGAATATACTATACGCAAAGTTTAAGGTAGTAAAAGTACGATGATGATGATCGGAGGAATAATATAATTACATTGTTTGTTGTCTGTTGGCGGAAAAAGCTGTTTTCATACACAAGGTGTGACACCTGTTTCTGCAATCTGTCGTTTTCCTCCATTAGCAGCTTATTCATTGCTGTTAGCTTCCTGTTCACAGCTTGTAGCCGTGACGCTTCTTTCCGCTGCTTCTCTCTGCACCTGCAACACACCAAAACAAGCCATCATTAGCCACCCCAATAATTCATTAAAGCCAATTTAATTTCCCTGATCAATCGCTATATATTGCTCCTGTAACTGCAGCTGAGATCGAGAAATTAGTATTTCTTTATTTTTATTTATCATAATCATCATAATCATAATATATAAACAAGACCAAGATCAATCTTTAACACATAGGAACTTTGTTTTCTTTTCACTAGCTGCTTATTCATTGAAAAAAAAATGTAAAATTAACACCAATCTTGCATGTTATGTTTCAAAGAAAAAGAAAACCTTTCTTGAAAAGAAGACAAAAAATAGGAACAAAAATAGATAGGAATTTGAAGTGAGATCAGATTTACACAAACCAAACAACCCTTTTGTAAGATAAGGAAAGGAAAAAGAAGAAGAAGAAGAAGAAGAAGAAGAAGAATTATGCGTAGGTGTAGGTAAGTTACCTTCGGTTCTGGAACCAAACCTTGATCTGTTTGGGCTCGATATTGGAGAGAATGGGACACTCTCTGATAAGCTGCTGGCGGCGAAGGGAACTAGGTTTGGGACAATCATGGTAGAGCCTCTCAAGTGCTTCCACCTGCTCCGGCGTGTACCTGACGTACTTGCCGTTGTCGAGTGCCACCTTGCTCCCATCTTTGCTGCAACTCGAACTCACCGCCATCATCTCCCTTCCAAATCCTCTTATTATGACTTTGGTTAAGTGCTTTCAGTTTAAAGCCAAAGAAGAAGCATGAGATATGAATCGCTCGGACATGAAAGAGAAGAGAAGAGAATAGAATGATATGAAAGTTAAAAGAGGTGTCGTAATCGTAGTACGTACTGCTTCAGAGTTTGTCTGTGACAGACACAGTTGTTGTTGTTGGTTGTATTATATGGATGGATGATTATACGAAGAAGAGATGTGATGGTGAAATACTAGTAGTATGGAGAGAAAATGGAGTTTGAGTTTTTCTATATTTGCGTGTCTGTATAATACTATATGCGGTTCGATCAGTTGCTTATGACGGAAAAATTAAAACCCCAAATATCAGACATAATATATGCCAAACACGCTCCCTTTCTTTTCACGTCCTTCTTTAGCTCTTTTGCCTCTTGCTTTTTTCCTCTTGCTTTTCTTGCACTACTTCATTTTACAACTTTCCAACACACTCACACAGACAGACAGAGGTTGTGACTTGTCAGAAACAAATAGCCAAAAGTGCATGCCAACCATACTCTCATTCACAACGCGTGCGCTCTAAAATATTAGAGTAACGTTATTCACCTAAAGTTTTTGGGCCAAAAATAGCCAAAAACCGCATAACAATACCAATTAACTAAGTTTTTTAATCATTAACCAACCTATTTTTTTACATTTTCTAGGCCATCAACTAAAAGCTGTAAAAAAGTAGGTTAGTTAATAACTTAAAAAACTTGGTTAATTGATATTGTAACGTGGTTTTTTTTAACTATTTTTAGCTCCAAGGCTTTGACTAAATAACATTAATTACTCAAAATATTACTAGTGCTCTGCTCCACATTTTGGACCGTAAATAGTTGATAAATTAATATTATAATTATTAGTCCGTCTTTCTTACATTCATACTTAATATTATTAGAAAATAAATAATGTAGTCACAAATAGGTATTCAGTGGTGAGCTAACAGCAGTGTTTTTTTTTTTGGTCAACAGATACGGCTTATCATTAAAGAAAAGGGCGAAGCCCAACCAAAGATACAAACACACCGCAGCAAAACAAAAACTACAAGACCCGGCCCAAACACAAACCGAGCCACACCACCAACACAAAGCTAAAAATAGATAAAAACCCAACTAAACTAGTCAAACTAGATCTACGAAAGAAACCCTAAAACGGCAAAGAACTCAACCATAGCTGATCCATCCTAATCCTTCGATTCGAACCCTTCAGCAAGTCAAACTTCTCCAAATCTTAAACAACCAAAAGAGAGACAAGTTGCGATGATTGTAACGAGATGAAGACATACATGTTAACACTACCATCAGCACAGAACATCGAAAGCCCTAGCAGAAACACAGAAACCTCAAGTCGAGAAACGATGCTTCAAATCCCATAATCATTCTTCAAAAAGCCCTAGCAGTGTTTAAAAAACCAAACAGTTCAATTATTTAAACCATGACCAACATTGTCTTTGATTCATTTATTTGAGCATTTAGACCAAATTTCATCCAAGGTCAAATGATTTAAAGCTATTGAACAATCACCCAAAAATTTCACCATTTCAGTTTTCAGAACATTTGCTAAGAGACACTAAAACTAAAAGTAGGAGTTATAGGATTCAAGAAAATACTTGTATTTTGTCAACAACAAAAATTGTACGGTTACAACACTTTTAGCACATATTTACCACATATGCATAAAAAGTACACATCACTTGGTTATATACTCCCTCCGTTGCAAAATATAAGGCATATTTTTCATTTTTGTTTGTCCCAAAATGTAAGGCCACGTACAACTTTCTATATACTTTTATTACTCTTTTTTCAAATATATCCTTATTAATAATACTAAATTGTGTTGGTATATAAAAAGTTAACATTGAATGTTATGATAACCGTGAAAAGTGGAATATTGAGACCTTATATTTTAGGACGGATAGAGTATTATTTAATTCTTTCATTTTCTTTCTTTTCTTATTTATTTGTGTGTCAAAACGCATGTCTAAACATGGGATTTAGGAACGAGTATAGTAAATTTGTGGTACGGTCAATGCAGTTAAGCACAAAACACTTATTAGATAAAATTACCAAATTGCCTAACTTTTTTTTCTTCTTTTTAACTAAAAAAATCTTCTTATTAGATAAAATTACCAAATTGCCTAAGGAAATGATTTTTTTAATGCACTAACCACACTGTCCTTAAATATGCTATAAATGACACAAGAAATGATTCAAAGCTTGTAAACTAACGATTCTCTCGTTCATAAATTAACAAGTAACGGCTAGCAATTTCTTCTTAAAATTTTGAAAACTGACAAATAAAAAGCAAAGAAGCAATTACCCCACACCGTTTCATCGTATTTCTCATTATCCCACTACAACTGTCAAACTATGTGTATTTATACCCTCCTGCCCATGCTCCATTGCAACCAGCATGATTTTTTTTAATCAAAGAAACAACAAGCACAACAGAACCTATGCATTTTTTACATGTGTCAGAATGAATATACCTCAAACTGATGACGCTATCGTCAATCGTCATAGATCACGTGTACTGTACAGACAACCGGATAGTATTTTTTTGTTGTCTTATGCATGCATGTTAGAGCTAGTTAATCCTATTTAAATTCTAGCAGTTAGTACTTGTTTTTATTTATTGTTTCCCTGGTTGATTAATTAGCTGAGACTCGAGTGGTACTGTTAAGAAATACTCTCATATAGAAACAGAGCTAATCATTTTTTTGAAACCCATGATTATGTCTGTGTCGCCTATCATATTTTTTGAGAGATGGAGAAGCTGTTCATAGACTTGTATGCCCATCACAGAGACACCATAATTAGGGTTCTTCGCATGCGGCCAAGTTAGGTTAATTTCTTTTGAGTCACAAAGTTTTCCACCTTTAGACCATGTCATAACTCTTGAATATGCACAGTGTGTAATCCCTCCAGACTCACTTATAAGACACATACTTACTTTCACATTTATTTTATTAAGATTGTTAAGTGTATTTAACTTTTTTGATTTAATCTTAATTAAGAAATTCTTATAATTTCATATTCATTAATGGCATGATTCAATTCGGACACTACTATGTACGAAGATTATTTTTGAAGTGTTCCTTATGATGTTATCTAGAATATATCTTGGTGCTTTCTCTTACAGTAATTTCGCTTCTTTAATGAACCTTAATAAATGTCATAAGTTCAGCAAACAAGATCTTAGATTCTTTGAATGTCATGCTTGACGAGTCCCAATCAACCATTCTCCTTAAAACAGATGGATGCTTTTGTTCTCAAAGGTTTCTTCTTTAAGAGATATGTTTATTGTTGAACACAGAATCTTCTTGGACTTGATGCTTTAGGAATCCGACAACAAACTAGACCAGATGTAGTCCTTCTGAGACACAGACACAATGGCTAGAGGCTCTTTGATCATACAAACCTCAAAAGCGACCAAATGCTAAATCAGGTTTTGGTATCATTCACGGTCTTTTAGGACCAGATGATGGCCAGCAGTGTTGGGGTAATTAGTTAAGCTAAACTAGAGTAAGCATTGTTGGTCAGCTTCTAACTACCCTAGTCAATTAGTTTCATTTTCGGTTAACCATCTGTAACTAATTGCTCTATATGAGCTTACATTTCATCAATGCAATACACGGTTGTGTGCCATTATAATGTGTGATAACACCTCAACCATAAAACTCTCCAAAAATTCTATTTTACATGGCAGGAGCAAACATATTGATGTGAGATATCACTACATCAGAGATTTAGTCAAAGCTGGAACTATAGAGCTGAAGCACTGTGGGACAAAGGATCAAATTTCAGATCTGCTAACAAAGCCTGTCAGCAAGGAGAGCTTTCTGAAGCTTAGAGATCAATTGGGAATGTGTGAAATTCCCGTGATAACCTGATTGTGTGTATTGCTGATCCTATGATCATGAATTGTCTGCGTGTATTGCTAAAAAGTCTGTATCTGTTCTCTGTCTGTAAAGTCTCTCAATTCCTTTATTGTTTGTAACTGGTATAGACTGATATTGTAATTGTTGTATGGGAAATCAGTCTAAGGGAGGGTATGTTGGGGTAATTAGTTAAGCTAACTAGATTTAGCATTGTTGGTCAGCTTCTAACTACCCTAATCAATTAGTTTCATTTTCAGTTAACCATCTGTAACTAATTGCTCTATATGAGCTTACATTTCATCAATGCAATACACAGTTGTGTGCCATTCTTTGCAATCAATCTAACAAATTGGTACCAGACCTCCAAATTAGGGCCTGGCTTATCAAAGCGAACGATCCATTCTTCAAGAATCAACAATGGCGAATACGGCAAACGGGAACGGCGGCGAAGGCAACTTTGTTCAACCTTCAATTCCGCGTCTTGACAAACACTACGAACATTGGAGCATGCGGATGGAAAATTTCCTGAGATCAAAAGAATACTGGTACTTAATCGAGAATGGAATTGGCGAACCAACAGAAGGCATGGTGCTGACCGAAGCACAACAGAGGAAATTGGATGAGTCTAAACTCAAGGATCTGAAGGCGAAAAACTACTTGTTTAAAGCGATTGACAGGATAACTCTAGAATCAATTTCGAAGAAAGATACTTCGAAGGACATTTGGGAATCATTGAAGCGAAATTTCAAGGAAATGCGAGGGTGAAGAGATCGACTCTCAACGCGTTAAGGAAAGACTTTGAATCTCAGGAAATGAAATCAAGCGAGACAATCGCTGATTACATTCCTAGGGTTATGCAAGTCGCGAACAAGATGAAGATTAATAGTGAGAATTTGGAAGATGTCGTCATCGTAGAGAAGATTATCAGGTCACTCACAGAGAAATACAATTACATCGTGTGTTCCATAGAATAGTCCAAAGATACTGACAAGATGTCAATAGATGAACTCCATAGCTCTCTCATTGTGCATGAACAGAAGCTGCTCAGAACCAACAAGAGCAATGGAGAGGAACAGGCTCTAAAGACTGCTACTCAAGAAAGGGGAAACACGAACTCTGGTGCAAGAGGTAGAGGTAGCATCAGGGGAAGAGTCAGAGGAAGGGGTAGGCAGAATAAAGAAACTGTGGAGTGCTACAAATGCAAGAAATTGGGACACTATAGGAATGAATGTCCAGATTGGGACAAAGAATCAAATTATGCAGAAGAAGATGATGATGATACCATGCTACTGATGGCCATCACAGAATCACAGACGAGTAAAGAAGAAACATGGTACTTGGACTCAGGCTGCTCAAACCACTTGAGTGGCAACAAGAAGTGGTTCACAGATCTTGATGAAGGTTTTAAGAAAATTGTGAGACTTGGAAATGATACTAGCTAGACTTGAAGTAGCAGGAAAAGGAAGTATTAAAGTGAAGGTGAATGGAGTGAATCATATTATAACTGATGTATTCTATGTGCCTGAGCTCAAGAACAATCTCTTGAGCATAGGTCAACTTCAAGAAAGAGGTTTGGCAGTGCTATTTGATGAGGGAATGTGCAAGATTTATCATAAAGAGAAGGGGCTAAGTCTTGAGTCTGTTATGGAAAACAACAGAATGTTCAAATTAATCACTGGGCCTATGCTGAAAAGGATTTGCAATGAAACTACTTGCTTCCAAACAACCACTGAAGACGAATCATATATGTGGCATTGTAGATATGGCCACCTGAGTCTCAAAAGCTTGAAAGAATTGAAGAATAAGGACATGGTAAAAGGATTGCCTCAGCTAGCAGAAAAGATGAAAGTGTGTGAAGACTGCCTCAAGGGAAAACAACACAGAGACTCAATGCCTAAAAGGAGAAAATGGAGAGCTACGGGGAGATTGGAGCTGATTCACTCAGACATCTGTGGTCCCATATCTCCTGCCTCCAATAGCAACAAAAGGTATTACTTGAGCCTTATTGATGATTTTTCTAGAAAAACTTGGATCTACTTGTTAGAAGAAAAATCTCAAGCTTTTTCAAAGTTTAAATGCTTTAAGAACATGGTAGAAAATGAGACTGGTCTGAAAATCAAGTGTTTAAGGACTGATAGGGGAGGAGAATTCACATCAGTTGAGTTTGATAATTACTGCATAGATCGGGGAATTAAAAGACAATTGACCACAGCCTACACTCCACAGCAAAATGGGGTGGCTGAGAGAAAGAATAGGACCATTATGAATATGGTAAGGTCAATGCTTTGTGGAAGGAACATGCCAAAAAATCTGTGGCCAGAAGCAGTCAATTGGACTGTACATATATTGAACAGATCTCCCACTTCACATGTTGAGAATAAAACACCAAAGGAGGCCTGGAGTAGTTATAAACCCTCTGTCTCATTTGAAGGTGTTTGGATGCATAGGACATTGCATATACCAGATGCAAAAAGAACCAAATTGGAAAACAAGAGTAAGAAGTGTGTTCTCTTAGGAATCGATGATGAGTCTAAAGGATACAGGCTATATGATCCAGTTGAGGGGAAAATTGTGGTGAGCAAAGATGTGATCTTTGAAGAAAATGAATACTAGGATTGGAATAAAAATCACAAACAGGAAGTTGTTGTTGACTTAGAATGGGGAGAGTTAGAATCTGACTCCAACCATAGTGAAGAAAGTGATGGTGAGAACAGACATACAGAAGTGAACACTGATGCAGAACAAGCTGAACAGAATAATGAGGCAAATGAACAAGTTACAGAGGCAGTGGGAAATGAAGCTAAAACTATTAATGAAGGAAGAAATAGAAGACCTTCCACATGGCTCAGGGACTATGATACATGAGAAGGATTATCTGATGAAGAGGCTGAGATAAACATGATTCAAAGTGACCCTGACAGATATGAAGTAGCTGTGAAGAGCCCCAAATGGAGACAAGCCATGGATGCTGAAATAGAATCCATTGTAAAGAATGAAACATGGAAGTTGACTGACTTTCCAAAGGGAGCAAAAAGGATAGGGGTGAAGTGGATATACAAGACTAAATTGAATGAATTGGGCCAAATAGACAAGTACAAAGCCAGATTGGTTGCCAAGGGGTACTCACAGCAACATGGAATCGATTATACAGAAGTTTTTGCTCCAGTCAGTAGATTAGACACTATCAGAACTGTCATAGCCCTTACTGCTCAGAAAGGTTGGACAGTGTTCCAACTTGATGTCAAATCAGCATTCCTCTATGGCACATTAACTGAAGATGTGTATGTTGATCAACCAAAAGGTTATGAGAAGAAAGGAAGTGAACACAAAGTTTTCAAGCTGAACAAGGCCCTGTACGGATTGAAACAGGCTCCAAGGGCCTAGTTCAGTAGAATAGAATCATACTTCCTTCAACAAGGATTTAAGGCAAGTAAAAGTGAACAAACCTTGTTTTTAAAAGCAAGGTAGCAATGGAGATATTCTCATTGTTAGTGTATATGTAGATGACCTAATATACACGGGCAATAATAATGAATTGATGACAAGCTTCAAGAATTCCATGAAGAAAGAGTTCAGCATGACAGACTTAGGAAAAATGAAATATTTCCTAGGAATTGAAGTGGTTCAAATTGATGAGGGCATAGGAATCTGCCAAAGGAAGTATGCTACAGAGATCCTTGAGAAATTTGATGTGTCTGGATGTAATTCAGTAAAGGTGCCTATACAGCATGGCTGCAAGCTTGACAAGGATGAATCTGGAGAGAAAGTTGACAGCACTTGCTACAAACAATTAGTTGGAAGCTTGATGTATGTAACAGCCACCAGACCAGATATTATGTTTGTAGTAAGCCTCATTAGTAGATTCATGAGCAACCCCATTCAATTGCATTGGCAAGCATCCAAAAGAGTTCTAAGATACTTGCAGGGAACTCTTAACTTAGGCATTATATATGTACAGGAAGGGAGGGAACACTGACTTAGTTGGATATACTGACAGTGACTATGCTGGAGATTTGGAAGATAGGAAGAGCACCTCTGGTTATATTTTCTTGTTGAGCAATGGTGTTGTGGCCTGGTGTTCAAAAAAACAACCAATTGTGACATTATCATCTACTGAAGCAGAGTTTGTAGCTGCTGGAGCAGCTTGTCAGGCTGTTTGGATGCAGAAAGTACTCAAGGAGATGGGATTCATTCATGAAGAAAGCATCATTATAATGTGTGATAACACCTCAACCATAAAACTCTCCAAAAGTTCTATTTTACATGGCAGGAGCAAACATATTGATGTGAGATATCACTACATCAGAGATTTAGTCAAAGCTGGAACTATAGAGCTGAAGCACCGTGGGACAAAGGATCAAATTGCAGATCTGCTAACAAAGCCTGTCAGCAAGGAGAGCTTTCTGAAGCTTAGAGATCAATTGGGAATGTGTGAAATTCTCGTGATAACCTGATTGTGTGTATTGCTGATCCTATGATCATGAATTGTCTGTGTGTGTTGCTAAAAAGTTTGTATCTGTTCTCTGTCTGTAAAGTCTCTCAGTTCCTTTATTGTTTGTAACTGGTATAGACTGATATTGTAATTGTTGTATGGGAAATCAGTCTAAGGGAGGGTATGTTGGGGTAATTAGTTAAGCTAACTAGAGTTAGCATTGTTGGTCAGCATTGTTGTGCCATTCTTTGCAATCAATCTAACAACAAACAGAAGGTGTTGTCATTAGAAGGTCATTATACTTCTGAAGTGAGATCACTTGCTTCTGACATCAGATCACCTACTTCTGTTTAAGATAGATGCATCTACATTCTTCAAAATAATTTTGGGTCATTGTTTCTGAATCTACTTGTTTACGATATAAACTCTTTATATGAAAATAGAAAATTATTTAACGTATGAAATGATTGAGAAACAATTTAACTACAAGAAACTAATACTAACTAACTACCAATTTATAACAGTATTATCTGTGAAAGTTTTTTTTATGAAAAGTCAAGTTAAGACATAATCAAATCAAATTAATTTGACATGCAAGAATAGAATAAAGGCTAAAGTGCTCTCGGGGTCCCTTATCTTTATTTAAAGTAACAAATTAGTCCTTTATGTTTTTTTTGTCCCAAATAAGTCCTTTATCTTTCAAATTTTTGACACATAAATCCTTTTCCATTAACAGTGCTGATTTATGTGTCAAAAAAAAGGATTTATGTGTTAAAAATTTGAAACATAAAGGACTGATTTGGGACAGAAAAGGATTTATGTGTCAAAAATTTAAAACATAAAGGACGGATTTGGGACAAAAAAAAGATAAAGGACCAAATCGTTACTTTAAATAAAGATAAGGGACCCTGGGAGCACTTTAGCCTAGAATAAAAAGCAGAGAAAGAAGACTTTTCTATTATAATAACAATAATAAAAACACATCTAGAAAAATCGCCATAAATAAATCTGTCAACACGCTCCTAATTACCAGACAAATTGAGTCTAATCACAACTAACATGTAATGACATTTTGATAATTGCAGCTCAACATGAATATTATTGCTCACTAATTAAGAGGGAAAACACACACGCAACACACGTTAAAGGATGTGAAGAAAATCAAAATGAAAAAACAAAGGTGCGCGAGGTAGCATGTTGTGTCAATTGCAGTTAGGAATTAGGATACGTGTACCAGCATCATATATAGCACAACTGATAGATACTTGAGTCTCTTAATCAATTAATTTTGGGTTCGATCTCTGACTGGTGGTGCGTGTGAAAAAATATTTGTCGAGAGATGTCAACCCAAAAAAAATAATTAAGCTGAAACATATTTTTCAAATATGTACTTTTTTTTGACAACTTTTCTTTCAAATACTTAGATATACATAATGTTGAGGTTTCCATATAATTAGTATACTTGACCCTTCACTGATAAAAAAAAAAGTATAGTACTTGACCCTTTTGTCAAAAAAAAAAGTATACTTGACCCTCCCGTGTCATCTACGGCTATATAATGTTGTTTTAAACATATACGTAGATATTCATTCGTTTATTATATTTAAAATTTGTAAGAATATATATATATATATATACACACACTATTAATATATTAAAAACAATAAATATCACTGTTATTATACATCTGATATTCTATAGTACATTTTTAGCTTAAATTTTATGTGACGAATGATTCTTGAGTACATAATTTATATATTTAAAAATATATTTTTTATAGAAACATTTTTATACAATTATTAACGGCAAAACCTTATTGTTTTCCAAGCCATATATAATCAAAAAATATTACTTTAGAATTTTCAAATATGTACGTAAAATTATTCAATAAACTTAACATGACATAATGCTTGTATTCAAAATTAAAAATACTATATTTAATATATTTTTTTTGGTTACTCTGTCTCTATTTTTAGGTTACAAATAGTGTATTTAATATACTATAACTATGTACACAACCACTAATATTTATTTTGATTAAAAACAACTAATGATATTTTTATTAAGGATTG
>CM076848.1:10524636-10566122 GCA_039519185.1 Astragalus membranaceus
GTTAAGAGGCCACTTTTGATTTTTCTGACACTTGTTTGAAGGCTTTTAATTGTTTAAAGGAAAAATTAATTAGTGCCCCTGTTGTTGTTGCCCCCGGTTGGTCGCTTCCCTTTGAAATTATGTGTGATGCTAGCGATACTGCTGTGGGGGCTGTTTTGGGGCAAAGAAAGAATAAGGTATTTTATACCATTTACTATGCTAGTCGTACTCTTGATGATGCTCAAAGAAATTACACTACCACAGAGAAAGAGTTACTAGCTGTAGTATTTGCATTTGACAAGTTTCGTCATTACCTTGTTCTTTCTAAAGTTATTGTTTATACTGATCATGCTGCCATTAGATATTTGCTTGGAAAGTAGGATGCAAAACCCAGGTTAATCAGGTGGATCTTGTTGCTACAAGAGTTTGACTTGGAGATTAGAGACAAGAAAGGCTTAGAGAACTTTGTAGCTGACCACCTCTCAAGGCTTGACCATAGTGTGATGCAGGCCTCAAATGATGGGGAGATCAAGGAGGTTTTCCCTGATGAGAGACTTCTAGCTATTTCTACTATTCCTTGGTTTGCAGACATTGTCAACTACTTGGTGGGTAAGGTTGTTCCCCCTGATTTTTCTTTTCAGCAAAAGAAGAAATTAATTTCTGATGCTAGGCAGTACTTATGGGATGACCCTTACCTATTTAAAGTATGTGGAGACAAGGTTATTAGGCGTTGTGTGCCTATGGATGAGGTAACTTCTATCCTTGAGCATTGTCACTCTAGAGAGGTAGGTGGCCACTTTGGCCCAAATAGAACTGCATATAAAGTTTTACAATGTGGTTTTTATTGGCCTACTATATTTAAAGATGCTCATGAATTTGTGAAAGCTTGTGATAGTTGTCAAAGGAGTGGCAATATTTCTAGGCGTCAAGAGATGCCTTTAAACAACATTTTGGTTTGTGAGATATTTGATGTATGGGGTATTGACTTTATGGGGCCCTTCCCTAAATCTTTTTCAAATCAATATATTCTTGTTGCTGTAGATTATGTGTCTAAGTGGGTAGAAGCTGTAGCCTTACCCACTAATGATGCTCGGGTGGTAGTGAGATTTTTAAAGAAAAATATTTTTACAAGATTTGGCACTCCCCGTGCAATTATTAGTGATGGTGGCACCCATTTTTGCAATAAACAATTTGAAAATCTTTTGAGCAAATATGGTGTCACTCATAAGGTGACAACTCCTTACCATCCACAAACTAGTGGCCAGGTTGAAATTTCAAACAGAGAGCTGAAAAGGATTTTAAAGAAGACAGTTAGTGGATCAAGAAAAGATTGGTCTTTGAAACTTGATGATGCACTATGGGCCTATAGAACTGCTTTTAAAACCCCCATTGGGATGTCTCCTTATCGTCTTGTTTTTGGAAAATCATGTCATTTGCGTGTTGAATTAGAGCATAAAGCACTTTGGGCTTTAAAATTTCTAAACTTTGATGCTCAGCTTACAGGTGAAAATAGGTTGCTGCAGCTCGATGAATTGGATGAGCTCCGTCTGGGAGCTTATGAGAATGCCAAGTTATATAAGGAGCGGACTAAAAAGTGGCATGATAAGCGCATCCAGCAGCGTGAATTCCATGTTGGTGAAAAAGTTTTAATTTATAACTCACGTTTGCGTCTTTTTCCAGGAAAGTTGCGCTCAAGGTGGTATGGACCCTACACTGTTACTCAAGTTTTTCCTTATGGAGTGCTTGAGGTATCTCATGAAGATGGTACCACTTTTAAGGTCAATGGGCAGCGTGTGAAGCATTTTGAGGAAGGGCTGAGTCAAGTGAGCTATGTCACTGCCCTCAAGGATTGACTTTAGTACTGTCAGGCTCGAGACGTTAAACAAGCGCTTCGCAGGAGGCAACCTGTGCTTTATTTTCTCTCATTTTTGTTTTGTTTTGTTTTTAGGGATAAGCTCGGACTACAAGCTCTCTCAGGGAAGTCACTATTACTCTCTCTCTCTCTCTCTCTCTCATTTATTTCTTTTGGTGTCTATTGGATCATTTTGCATTGAGGACCATGCTTCATGCTAGTGTGGGGGAGGAGAGTTTATTTTTTTGTCACTTGATCTCTATTAATGCACCTACCCACCATATATGTTGATAGCATTTTTTCTGGCTTGTTTTGAATGAATTATGCTAAAAGTTAAAAAAAAATAGAGATTTTGCCTTTAGGGGATCCCATAATTAATTTACTTGACAGACTTGTGCTTAATTGTAACTATGAGGTTGTCCTTAGGAAGCCGATAATTAGCATTTGTCCCTGTTGAGTACTTTTTGTGAATTAGCTTCTAAATGTGAGATCGGAGCCTTCATAAGGGGATTGATACTAAATCATAAATTTTTATCCCTTTTCTTTCTATGAGTGTGTTTCCCAATTTGCTACAATCTAGAATTTGTCTTTTGACCATTTCAAGGCGAAAATTGATTTGCATCATGTAAAAAGATTTGGGTAATTTAGGTATTTTTCTGGCCTCAGAGTTGTTTGTTGAATTTATCCCTTAGTTGCCCCCTTTGAGCTTAATTGTTATATTTTTTTCTTTGGTACCCAGATATAATTTTTCTCTTTTTTGTTTGTGGTAACCATTTGGAATTAAATGTGGAGCAACTATTGAAAATTATAATTTCGTCCTATATTTTTAGTTGTCTATATTGTTAGGACTGAAACTTTGTCCTATTCTTTAGTTATCTATCTTGTCAGGATAAAAAAAAAGAGTGAATCATGTACTTACCTTTTCCTCCAAAAAAAAAATGAAAAAAAAAATAGGAAGAAAATTTGAAAAAAAAAAGGAAAGCAACAAGGGGAAAAGGCACATCAAAAGAATGAAAGAGCCAAAGGGCAAATCCAAAAAAAAAAATGATGAAAGGGCCTACGCAAGAAAAAAAGGCAAATCAAAAAGAGTCTACTCAATAGAAAAAGAGTGAAGAAGGAAATGGAATTAATTTGGAGTTTGGGCAAAAATTGTAAAATAGATAGGAGCTCCATATTTGATTTCAAATGTTACTATTAATTTCTTGTTTTTAGCCCTTTGATTATCCCCTCTTTCTTATTTCCTACCCTACATGAATTCACCCTGGCCCCATTACAACCCATAACACCCCATCTTTTGCATGCATGTGAACTATTTAGTGGAGATTTGGTCAAATTACAAACATATGGTAATGTGCATTTTGTTGAAACTTGAGTGTATATTTTCCCTAGTCCCTAAACACTTAGAGAGATTGTGAGCGAGTGCCATTATTCACAGAAATATACTCTTCAAGGACATGAGCCTCTAATTGGGCAACCTTGTGACACCTCACATGTACTATATTTTCTATTGTCACTACAACATTTTGACCCAACGGCAACGCCTGAAAACCGTTGCATAAAGCCAAAAAAACGTTGCCTTAACTTTCGGCAACGGTTTTGAAACCGTTGTGTATGCGGCCGTTGCCTAAACTATAGGCAACGGTTTTTTTGTCATCAAAGGCAACCCCTACCTAAAACCGTTGCTATTGATAACTTAAACGCAACGGTTTTCATTTTCCCGAAATGGCAACAGTCTAAAACCGTTGCAGGATATGGCAACAGTTAAAAAACCGTTGCCATTGATGGCAACAGTTAAAAACCGTTGCCATTGATGGCAACAGTTAAAAATGGTTGCCATTGATGGCAACTGTTAAAAACCGTTGCTATTAGGAGATTGAATTTCTTCTACTCACTTAAAATTTTTTTTAGTGAAACAAAGATATTCAGTTTATTTTGATAAACATAACATTATAGTTTATTGATAGTGTTTAACAACTTGCTAATTCATTATAATTTCACGAGAGAAACCATATACATATACCAGTACATTTTAACAGAACCTAATCAACTGCATAAATCAAATTATCTATCACACTCAAACTCTACATTCACAAGAGAAATAATGCAGTAAAACAATGAAGAGTGAGAAAAGAAGTGTACATTTTTGCCCTTCAATAGGCTACAAAAACATAACACTGATGAGTTTTCAGTTCTTTGGAGTCTCTTCCTTTTAATGACCACATAAGTTGTTGTCCCTTTTAGATGGTCTAAAAGTTAAAGCATTTAAGCTATATATGCAGAGATTTGTTCTTTTTGCTTTAACAACCATCACATTAGAAGTGCTTTTGTAACCAGGAACATTGCAAGAAGTAGATGAGCTTCCTATTAAGCTTGCTTGGCAAGAAGACACAACTGTAGAATCTTCAGCACATCTCACTCCATCAGCTGATGGTATTTCCAGCTTGTAAACTCCATATTTATTTGTTGTTCTGTTCACTGACAGTGTAATCCAAAAAAACCTTGTTCAATTTCCAAAATAAAACTACACAAGTCTTCAAGACAAGTCCCCAATCAACAAAATTGCATGAGACATGACTGTAAAATTGCATGAGAGACATGACTAGCTACAATGGCAGTAAAACTGATATATGTCCTTACTCTTTTTATACATACATATATTCTATTGGCCTATAACATCAATTCAGGTTTGTTTCATTTGTTTTATAACATCACATTAGTTGTTATTGCAATTAAAACCAAGCCATATAAGCTGTCAATCAGATTCATGTCTACCATTTTTTCTCATTTGTGTAAGAAGCATTCATCAGAACTAAGAAGATAACCAATTTAATCTATTTTTCACTTTTACGATTATTACATGTTAAAAAGCATACAGAATAGCATTATACAGAATAAAGAATTATGAAAAAAAACCTAGTAATATAAACTTAACCAACCACTCAAGGAAAAAAATGGCAAAACAGTAAAAAGCATCTTGTTTCTTTTCTTTGGAGTTTAGAAAATTAAGCAACTAAACCAAAACAGTCAAAAATGGCCGCCCTTTTCCCTTGGAGTTTAGAAAATTAAACAACTAAACCAAAAAAATGGTTCTTGACCAGTTGAGATATTATTCCTAGACTATAAAACACCTTCACTTTTAGTAACTTTGTTGAATTTATTTATGTTCTCAAATGATCATGCCATTACCAATCAACAACTAAAGCATTTGATGTTGATCACCCTAAACTAACCATCCAGCTAATAGGAGCAGCTAACAATTCACAACTGAGGCAACACAAACCACAATCTATTTTCCCAGTCACTAGCTACCATCAATTGCTTTACCCCATGAGCCATATAAGTCGTTATCACTCCTTACCAGTCTTTTGATCAATAAAGCACATTCAAACATGAACCAGAAACATTAATATATAGCATTCTTTTGGAGACCCAACTTGAAAGAAAGATAAGTTAAATGGCAAGCATGAAAGAATATATAGGTAGAAACTGAGCTATTAACAGCTACCTATTCAATGACAGTTTAAGCTCTTTTATCTTCTACTGAGTCATCTCTCCTCTTGAAAAATCAAAAACCTCCTCACTCGAAAGCTGAACAGACATTTTTTAAGTTAGTCACTGGCATAAGAAACATAATATAAGAGAAGGAACATAAGAGATGATTAAACATACTTTTGCAAGTACCTTTTAATTGGAGCCTAGCCACACTAAAGCTGTCATTCCTCTCATTCCACCAAGTACCTTTATTTGGTTGTCTCTGTTATTTATTTAAAAATTTTACTGAGTCAGAAAATTTGCTTGAGGACAAGAAAATGTTAAGTGTGGGGGAGTTGATAAACTCCAATTTAGTGCATTTTTTAGAGATATTTTTGAGTCACTTTTAGAGCAATTATATACTAATTATATAAATCACTAACTTAATTTGCTCTTTATTTTGCAGGAAGAAAGAAAATATAAAAGAGATATAAAAGTCCAATTTAAAGCTACACAAGAATCAAAATTATATATGAGCTTGAATGAAAAGAAAAGATCAATTTTTATTTGGAGCATGGCTAGCAGCCCAACTTTGTCCACGGATCAATTGGAGGCCCACAATTAAAACCTAAATCTCATCTATAAAAAGCTTCCAGCATTCATAAGGAATGGTTTTTATTTTTCACGGAGGAATCAACGATACAGGAGCCAACAAGAAAACAATTATTTTTGATAATTAAAGAAAGAAGGAAACAGTGCCGCAGAAGAAATCAGCCGCACACGTGATACAGTAGCCGCGCACACAGTAGCGCCGGCAAGGAGACGAGGGAGTTTTGGGTACCCGTTCTTGACACCGCGAGAGAGCTCTGGAGCAGAAAAAGGAGACTAAATTTTCAAGATCAGAAATTTCTCTATTCCGGGTTATTTTTATCTCTGTAATTTATGACTCCTAATTTTATTTTATTGTTCTCGAACACTATGGATAGCTAAATCCTCTTCTAGGGTCTTAGGTGGATCTTGCATGTTTAGAGACCTTTTTATGTTCTAATTTCTGGTTTGAATTCCTGTTTTTATTTTAATTAATATTGTCCTATTGTTTGTATCACATGATTAGGATTAGCTACCCTTTGCATGTTTATAACCAATTAGTTGATCAGCGACCGTACTGCAATTAGTTGGTGGACCTATAGGATAATTGGGGCTATAATTAGGGCATGACCAAACCATAATTTAGTCTTCCAATCATTCAACCTTTTTGCTCTTTATGCTTTTCCTGAATTTAAATTCTTGCATGACCAAACGAGGGTTAATTTAGGAAAAAGAATATTAATCGCGAATGACCAAACGGATTAATAGTTTTAGTAAAGGGATTGGTAATTAAGTAAAATAAGGGAATTCAGGTAGGATTAGACATAGGGGGAATCAAAGCTTGCAAGTGAAACCGTGATCCTAGACCTCTCACCTCATTTATTAAATCTAGTATTTTAATTACTGTTATTTATTTCTTTTTATTTGTTTTCGTACAACTCAATTATTCGTTCGTCTAAATAATAAAAAATCTTGATTAGTTTAGTACTTGTTAATTAATCCCTGTGGATGCGATAATCTTTTATACTACTTCTGCGAAAGAGTACACTTGCTCTAAGTGTGTTTTTAACGCAACATTCCCCTATGTCTAACTCTACCTGAATTCCTTTATTTTATTTAATTACCAATCACTTTACTAAAACTATTAATCCGTTTGGTTATTCGCGATTAATATTCTTTTTCCTAAACTAACCCTTGTTTGGTCATGGAAGAATTTAAATTTAAGAAAAGCATAAAGAGCAAAAAGGTTGAATGATTGGAAAACTAAATTAAAGTTTGGTCATGCATTAATTTTAGCCCCAATTATCCTATAGGTCCACCAACTAATTGCAGTACGGTCGCTGATCAACTAATTGATTATGAACATGCATAGGGTAGCTAATCCTAATTATGTGATAAAAACAATAGGACAATATTAATTGAAATAAAAATCAGAATTCAAATATGAAATTAGAACATAAAAATGTCTCTAAACATGCAAGATCCACCTAAGACCCTAGAAGAGGATTTAGCTATCCATAGTGTTCGAGAACAATAAAATAAAATTAGGAGTCATAAATTACAGAGATAAAAATAACCCGGAATAGAGAAATTTCTGATCCTGAAAATTTTGTCTCCTTTTTTTGCTCCAGAGCTCTCTCACGGTGTCAAGAACTGGTACCCAAAACTCTCTCATCTATTTGCCGGCGCTACTGTTAGTGCGTTGTTTTCTTCGTGTGTGCGGCTCTTTGTGTTGTGTTTGTACAGCCCTTTCAAATCATGTTTCAACACCTTTATATAATAGAATAAGCCTAGGGTTAAGTGAATTTTCTTTCTCTCCAAGTCACACGTATAAAGTGTGGGCCTCAATTCTTAATTCAAGCTTCCAACTCTTCTCTTCTTAATTGACGTCAATTAGTGGGCTTCAACTTTCTCAACTTGGCCAATTGGTCTTATGTGTTAAATTGGGCTGGCCTTTTATTTTCTTCACCTTTCTCTTAATTTTAGTCTATATAAATATATATATATATATATATATATATATATATATAATACTTTTATTCTTCTTTTGCATTCTGTTTTTTCTGGAAAATAAAGAGCAAATTAAGTAAATGATTTATATAATAGATAATAATTGCTCTAAACTTGACCCAAAGATGTCTCTAAAATGCACTAAATTGGAGTTTATCAAATCCCCCACACTTAACTTTTGCTTGTCCTCAAGCAAATTTTCTAGCTCAATAAAATTTTTCAAATAAATAATAGAGACAACCAAATAAGGGATCCAAAGTTAGAAGCACAATGATAGACAATAGATAATATAGCACATATGAGGTGCCAAAAGGTTGCCCAATTAGAGACTCATGTCCCTGAGGAATAGATTTTTGTGAACAAGGGCACTCGCTCACAATGTCTCTAAGTGTTTAGGGACTAGGGAAAAATATACACTCAAGTTTCAACAAAATGCACATTACCATATGTTTGTAATTTGACCAAATCTCCACTAAATAGTTCACATGCATGCAAAAGATGGGGTTTCATGGGTTGTAATGGGGCCAAGGTTAAGTAAGCAAGGTAGGGAATAAGAAGAAAGAGATAATCAAAGGGCTAGAAACAAGAAACAAATAGCAACCTTTGAAACCAAATATGGAGCACCTATCTATTTTACAAATTTTGTCCAGACTCTAAATTAATTTCACTCTCATTCTTCAATCTTCTTCTATTGAATCAACTCTCTTTGATTTACCTTTTCTCTTGAGTAGACTTTTTTGTTGTTTTTTTTTTGGATTTGCCCTTTGGTTCTTTCATTCTTTTGATGTGCCTTTTCCTCCTTTGCTTTTCTCTTTTTTTTCAAATTTTCTTTCTATATTTTTTTTTTATTTTTTTTTTTATTAGGAGGAAAACGGTAAGTACATGAAAACTCCTATTTTGTTTCCTTGGTAACAAGATATTCTTGTAAGCACATGATTCACTCCTTTTGTTTTTCTTAGGAGGAAAACGGTAAGTACATGAAAACTCCTATTTTGTTTCCTTGGCAACAAGATATTCTTGTAAGCACATGATTCACTCCTTTTGTTTTCTTCATCCTAACAAGATAGTCAACTAAAGTATAGAACGAAATTCCAGTCCTGACAATATAGACAACTAAAATGTTGGGCGAAATTGTAATTTTCAACAGTTGCTCCACATTTAATTCCAAATGGTTACCACAAAAAAAAAGAAAAAAATTATATCTGGGTACCAAAGAAAAAAAAACATAACAATTAGGCTCAAAGGGGCCAACTAAGGGATAAATTCAACAAACAACTCTGAGGCCAGAAAAATACCTAAATTCCCCAAATCTTTTTACATGATGCAAATCAATTTTTGCCTTGAAATGGTCAAAAGACAAATTCTAGAATGTAGCAAATTGAGAAACACACTCATAGAAAGAAAAGGGGTAAAAATTTATTATTTAGTAGCAATCCCCTTATGAAGGCTCGGATCTCACATTTAGAAGCTAGTTCACAAAAAGTACTCAAAAGGCACAAATGCTAATTATCATCTTCCTAAGGACAACCCCACAATTACAATTAAACACAAGTCTGTCAAATAAATCAATTATGGGGTTCCAAAAAGGCATAATCTCTATTTTTTTTTTCAATTTAAGCATAATTCATGCAAAACAAGCCAGAAAAAATGCTATCAACATATTTAGTGGGTATGTGCATTAATAGAGACCAAGTGATAAAATATACTCTCCTCCCCCACACTAGCATGAAGCATGATCCTCAATGCAAAATGATCAAATAGAAACAAAAGGAAATAAATGAGAGAGAGAGAGAGAGAGAGAGAGAGAGAGAGAGAGAGAGAGAGAGAGAGTAGGAGTGACTTCCCTGAGAGAGCTTGCAATCTGAGCTTATTCCTAAAAATAAAAGTAAAATAAAAATAAATGAAAAGAAAACACAGGTTGCCTCCTGCGAAGCGCTTGTTTAACGTCATGAGCCTGACGATAGTTGGTGCTCAATCAGGGGGCTCTCCAAGAGCAAATTTAACATCTAACGCAGTACACCTTCTTAGCTTTCTAACAATGTGGTTCACATTATTCTTTCTTTCTCCACGTGGTGGATGAACTTCAAAGGATGGTGAAATTTTTATTTTATCTCCATCCACCATTATGCTAGGATCCTGCAAAATAAGATTTTTTTCCAAAAGGTCCTGCATCTTTAATTCACTAAAAATGTTAGTTTCAACCACATCATCAAAATAAGGAGAAGTTAAAGAAGAGAAAATTTCATTGGAATTTAAAGCTTTAATAACATCATCTTCTTTACCACTCCTTAAAGTTACCTTTCCCCGGTGAACCTCAATCACAGCATCACCAATGGTTAAAACAATTTGCTCAAAAATGGGTGCTTTCTCCTCTTTCTCCAAATCCAGAATCATGGGATCTTTCTCACTGTCCTCACAAATGCTCCCTTTAGTAGGATCTTTTGTTTCAATATGACTCCCTTCAGTAGGAGCTACTATTTTGATTTGACTCCCTTCAGTAGGAGTCTCCTCATCTTTCTTGAGAGCTTCTCCCTCCAGATTATATTCCATGGAGACACCTTCATCTCTCGTAGGAATTCTGTCTTTGTATTGCTCACCTTCTTCATTTTGGGTAGACTTAGTTTGTGAAGGAGTTTCTTGGGCCTCTTGAGATAATAAAGCAATGATACTTGATAGTTGATCACTCATGGCTCCAATTTGACCCTCCAATATTTCAAACTTTTCATTTGTCTGCTGCATAAACTTTGTCAATACATCATTGGTATCTTGTATCTCCTCCTCTTGCCTATGAAGATGTAGTGGCTCATAATTATCCCAGTTGGAGGAATAAGGGGGTGGCTCATAGTCATCTCAATAGTTTGAATAAGGCTCATAAGGAGGAGGAGGAGGAGGAGGAAATAAGATCTGACATTGAGGCATATACCAAGACGACTTCTCCAAATTCCTTTGTGCCCTGCCTCTCTAATATAATCTCCAATTGTCTTAACCATGATTTAAACTTTTATCTGCAAAAAAGGAGAACTGCAGCGGTCTCTTGGGAAAATATTAGCAGCCTTTTTTTGTATTTTTTTTCAATAAGATAAATAAAAAAATAAAACTAGTGCATAAAAAAATGTCTAAAGCAATAAAAATCTTTTTCGTTTAATATTGCTAAATTAATCCCCGGCAACGGCGCCAAAAACATGTTGCTTTAAAAACACACTTAGAGCAAGTGTACTCTATCGCAGAAGTAGTATAAAAGATTATCGTCTCCACGGGGATTAATTAACAAGTACTAAACTAATCAAGATTTTTTTATTATTTAGACGAACGAATAATTGAGTTGTATGAAAACAAATAAAAAGAAATAAATAACAATAATTAAAATACTAGATTTAATAAATGAGGAGAGGTCTAGGGTCACGGTTTCACTTGCAAGTTTCGATTCCCCTATGTCTAACTCTACCTGAATTCCTTTATTTTATTTAGTTACCAATCCCTTTATTAAAACTATTAATCTGTTTGGTCATTCGCGATTAATATTCTTTTTCCTAAACTAACACTTGTTTGGTCATGCAAGAATTTAAATTTAAGAAAAGCATAAAGAGCAAAAAGGTTGAATGATTGGAAGACTAAATTAAAGTTTGGTCATGCATTAATTTTAGCCCCAATTATCCTATAAGTCCACCAACTAATTGCAGTACGGTCGCTGATCAACTAATTGATTATGAACATGCATAGGGTAGCTAATCCTAATTATGTGATAAAAACAATAGGACAATATTAATTGAAATAAAAATCGGAATTCAAATATGAAATTAGAACATAAAAAGGTCTCTAAACATGCAAGATCCACCTAAGACCCTAGAAGAGGATTTAGCTATCCATAGTGTTCGAGAACAATAAAATAAAATTAGGAGTCATAAATTACAGAGATAAAAATAACCCGGAATAGAGAAATTTCTGATCCTGAAAATTTAGTCTCCTTTTTTTGCTCCAGAGCTCTCTCACGATGTCAAGAACGGGTACCCAAAACTCTCTCCTCTATTTGCCGGCGCTACTGTTAGTGCGTTGTTTTCTTCGTGTGTGCGGCTCTTTGTGTTGTGTATGTACGACCCTTTCAAATCATTTTTCAACACCTTTATATAATAGAATAAGCCTAGGGTTAAGTGATTTTTCTTTCTCTCCAAGTCACATGTATAAAGTGTGCGCCTCAATTCTTAATTCAAGCTTCCAACTCTTCTCTTCTTAATTGACGTCAATTAGTGGGCTTCAACTTTCTCAACTTGGCCAATTGGTCTTATGTGTTAAATTGGGCTGGCCTTTTATTTTCTTCACCTTTCTCTTAATTTTAGTCTATATAAATATATATATATATTTATATAATACTTTTATTCTTCTTTTGCATTCTGTTTTTTCTGCAAAATAAAGAGCAAATTAAGTAAATGATTTATATAATAGATAATAATTGCTCTAAACTTGACCCAAAGATGTCTCTAAAAATGCACTAAATTTGAGTTTATCAACTAACTATTGATTTGGTGATTTCTCAGCGCTATAGCGTTAGATGCTATAGCACTGGTTACTTGATGAACAAATTCAGCTGCAATGCCCTCATTACTGAACTCCTTATTTGCATTTCTATCTTTTTTTTTGTTTTTTCTTTTCTTTTCTTTTCTTTTTCTTCTTTTTTTATATGCATTTTTGGAACACTTCAGTATTTGTTTCAGGCAATTGCAGCTTTTTACATGACCATTTGTACACTTTGGGTCCTATTGCACCGACCATCCTAGAATCTTCATACCTAGCCTTAATATAACCGATGCACCCCCAAACTTAGCTTCAAATGCTACTCTCAATTTTTAGTAAAATCTTGACTAAACCTTATCATTCCTAGCTAACTGGGTTCCTTGCTAAGCCTAGAGTTTTTTGTGTAGAATCAGCAATAAGACTAGTCATTGTTCAAACAAGGCTACTCTACTCAAAACACATAATCATCATTAAGTTTAGCCCAGGAAGAAACATATTCTATTATTGAAAAACTAGAAATTGCAACTAGTCATGCTTTTTATTCAACAAACATAACATTAAACACATAACATTAACATTTCACATATAACATTAAACACATTTAAGGTCGTCCCCCCAACTTAAGACCTAGCAGTGTCTCCACTTCTCATGCAATTCTAATGGGAGAGGCCTATGACTAAAACTCATCAGAATTAAAAACAACAGAAATAAAACTCTAAACATACTGTTAGACGCAAGAACAAACACTATAGCACCTAACAGATTTATTGAAAACAAACAAACAACATTTTTTTAAAAGAAGGGTTAGAGTACTTGTTTGCTAACCCAAATTTGAGCCTATTGCTTGCTCTGGTGGGCACTGTGGTGGCTCTGCTACTGGATTTTTTTCTTTCCTGCCGCTACAGCGCTAGGCGCTGTAGCCTCATTCTGGGGATCCTCTGCTTCCTTGTAAGCTTTCATCTCAGCCAGCTTTTCTGCTGCTTCCCTCTCTACAGAAAGATCAAGAGTATTCTCCTCAGATGCAGGTTTGTGCGGAGACGGGGCCTTAAGCGCTGTAGCATCAGCCGCTACAGCGCTAACTGGCACCTCTTCTTGTGGAGGGTCATCTGCCAACTTGGTCCCAGGGTTTCTCCTTTGGTGGCTTCTTTTCTCACTTCACAAAATTCACTCCTGCACAAAAGAAAAATTAAAAACACAAAATTGTTAGTTTAAGAACCTTGGGTTGCCTCCCAGTAGCGCTTAGTTTAAGAGTCCTTAGCTAAACTTGACATTCAAAACCCTTGTTAGGGTGGATAATAGGACAAGAAGAAAATATCATCCTTCCGCTTTCTCTTTTTGGTCAGAAATCCCATGTATTTGGTATAAGGCAACAAGTGTTCCTAGGCCCCAACCAATAAGCATTTGGGATAGGAATTCCCCTTCTCTTGAAAAAATTGAAGCTCATTTTGCGGAGGAGTATTTTCTTCAATTACCAAGGGTTGAGACTCAATTGTCACGTGACTGTTTTCATACCTCAACCTTGGTTCTTCTTCTTTGTCACTATTTTTGAATTTTTCTTTTTCTACAACTACACAACTTTTTTGTTTTTCTTCCACTATTTCCACATGACCACATTCAAGTTCATACTCTACACTTTCTTTTTCTTCCTCTTGCTCAACCAACTCAATAGATTCAATGGACTGAGCAAAAATTTCTTTAAAATCAGAGTTGCCCAAATTATAACATTCATCTTCAAACTCTACACTTTTTTCTTTCTTTTGCTCAACCACCTCTTCAATACAACTCTCTTCTTTTAGATGCTCCATTATAGTGTTAAAGTGAGCCTCTATATTTTTGCATGACACTTGAAAGTTGACTTTATATGCAAGTATACACAATCGCAACAAGTAATATATTGATAAGTAAAGATCGCTCCCACGGAGATTGTTGAGTTTAATTCTATATTTAAGTTAGTAGTTAAGCTAGTGAGAAAACAAGTTACAATAACAAGTTGTCAACAAGTATTGTGAGTAACATAAATGTAAATAAACAAGTAAAGAAAGCTCAATAGTTGATAAAGTGAGTTGGATTGCTCTTTGCTAAGTAATTTCTCAGTAGTGAAGCGCTATAACGTTAGACACTATAGCGTTAAGTGCTGTAGCATAAGATTTTGTGCCTTTCGATCACTAACTCCAGGGTTTTGTTACAAGACTCCTATGTATAGGTTCTAAATAAGTCCACCCCTGTATAATGAAGAACCCACAGTATTCACCTTATGAACTATTGCTCCCCTATGTCTATAGTTAAGCACAAGTTGTCTAAATGTCTTTAAACAACCTTTCATTCATATCAACCCTTGAGTTCGAATCATGGACCATGTCTGTACCCACGAATCTACTCGTTTCAGTTGATCAATCCCAAAACAAGTTTGAAAGCATTAAAATACAAGGATTGAAACACAAACATCATAACGTTATATTAACAATACTAAAGAGTCATTACAAAGCTTAAAACAATCCAACTACTAAGTGTTTAGCTCATGATGAGCATCATCAACACAATACAAACCAAAAAGCTTATATTACCGAAAATGAAAAGAAGAAGCAAGGTTGCAAAAGATGCACGTAGTGGCCTCCTTCTCATGTGACGGGTTGCTGACGCTACAGCACAGCTTCACGGCGCTGGAAATGATGATCTTCTCTTGAGAAATAAATGCTTGAAGTGGAGGATTAATGGAGGAGAATGGTGTCAAGTTTTCCTCTCCAAAAACTCTCCTTATTTCGAAATCTTTGTTGTGAGGAAGAAGAAGTGAGATAGATATTATCCACATCTCATAAAGTAGCTTTACAAAAAAGGGTAATGATTAAAATCATCACCAACTATTACATAAGCTCTAATAAAAATACACCAAGTATCCTTTTCATCCCACTTGGAGGCTCCCATGTCAGGCTAAGCAGAAGAGGATTAGCATGATGACTCATCAAGTAGCAAGTGGCTTCATAAATATCCAAGTGGTCTACCGCTGCATAGGCGCTATAGCGCTTACCGCTGCAGCACTAAGAACACGTTAAAATACTCAAAAAGGCACCAAAAGAGTCAAATGATAACAAACAAGCTCCTAACACTTCTTTCCTCTAAATAACTAATATTTACCTAATAAAGCACGAATATTACTTGAGAACTTGTGTTGATTTAAGTGATAAGAGCATAAATAACACATCTAAATATGAGTCATCAGTTAACATCCAAATAATTCGACTAATTATTTTGAGGATGTTACATTCTCCCCAACTTGAAAGAATTTTGTCCTCAAAATTGAACAAACATTCCTCAAGAAAATAAATGTATATCGTGTCCACATATCGTCCTCCAACTCCCAAGTAGCTTCCTCGGTGGAAAAACCATTCCAAATCACTCTGACAATGGGAATTGTCTTTGTCCGAAGCGTTCTCTCGCCACGTTCCGTGATGTAACTAGGATGAGGTTGGAAAGACAGGTCCGGTGGAAGGTCAATCGTCTTAAAATTCAACGGCTAACCCGGATCGGAAATGTACCTTCGCCGCATTGCAAGGTCCGGAAGATTTTCTTCATTGCATCTATCCAATAGTAAGCAGTCATTGGGTCTGATCCACCCTTGAAAACTGGGGGATTCATCTTTTGGAATCGGAAGTATGTCCTGTTAGGATCTTCTTGATAATGTTGAACATTAGGCTGCTGCAGGGCCACCTGCTCATGCTGCATCTTCAACATATCCTGCATCATCTTCTGCTGATTCTCAATCACATTTTGCATCCATTCGAAATGTGGCTCGGCAGGAGGAGGAACTCCTCTACCTCTTTCTGGCCATGATTCTGCGAAATATGCACAAAGTATTAAGTTGATCAAGCTCAATCTCTAATAGCATACTAAGAAGAATCATAACTAAAGGAAGTAAAAAACTCTATCGTCTAAGTCCGACTAGGTCGAACGGCTCTGATACCAACTGTAACACCCCGATATTTCTAACGAGTAGAAATGTCCAAGTGCACCATCCCTAACACATCAGAGATATATTTTGTGTTTAAATACTGAACACCACTCTAAAATTTTCACTGAATAACAACAAGACTGTCTTAAACATAAGTAAGACCATGTCGGTTCTCTGACCATAAACCATCAGTGAACTACAGTGTTCAATATCATACAAGAAAGCGGAAACAAAATACATAACTCATCCATCCGGTAACGACATGAAGTTGTGATACAAAGATAGCAAGGGAAAAACATAAGCTTAAACATAAAAGCTAAGTCTTTAGTATCCTCCCGAGTAATCATCTACTCGTGCCTCTTCGATCTCTACATTCCCTGTTTCTCTGTAAAACATCAACATATAAACAATGAGATACAATCTCAGTGAGTTCTACCGAGACCCCTAACTACGCTCTCGGTTCATTTATGAATTCTTATACATTCGTAGTTTACTTTATAAACTACATTCTTTTAATTTAGCACAACACCGACCCCACCTTTGGTAATCCCGGTGGCTCGTACTAGTCAACATAGTATGATACCAGCCCCAGCTTTGGTAATCGCGGTAACCATACTATTGATATCTTTAGAATGACACCGACCCCAGCTTTGGTAATCCCGGTGACCATTCTTTCTAACTTTAACACAGTACCGACCCCAGCTTTGGTAATCCCGGTAAACCGTATCATAACTTTATTACAGCACCGATCCCAGCTTTGGTAATCCCGGTGAACTGTTTTATAACTGTAACATAACACCGACCCCATCTTTGGTAATCCCGGTGAACCCCCTTACCAATAGTACTTTCACTAATGGTATACGGGCCTAGGGTAAGGGATCGTGACTTCCCCGCCTAGTATGTTAACCTCATGGGTCGTCACCCAAACACGATATAGTATATATATATATATATATATATATATATATTATATATATATATATATATATATATATCCACCCGCATTTGGGCTAACTCCTATATTCGATATAATTTATATATCGTGAATCATAACCGGTTTAGATGATTAAATAATAATCATCCCGCGTCAGTTATACAACACCACATAGGACTTATAGTCCGTTTTCCTTTCGATAAAACATGACCTCACACGTGTTCTATTGTTCGGTTTTTTCGAGACAATTTATAACTTCAAAAACAGTGCATTATACAATTTAAATTACATATTTGATTAGGCCTTTCTATAAGCTTGCAAACGCACCTGAGAACACCTCAATCGGGTTCCCGGATCAAAAGTTATTGCGAAAATAAAAGCAGTGACTTTTGCTGAAAAACTGCAAAGCGTCGCGACGCGAACACGTTCCGTCGCGACGCGAAAAGGGACAGAAGTTTTCCGTTTCAAAAATCATCAAGGGTCGCGACGCGATGGGGGATGGCCGCGACGCGACGGGCACTGGAAATGCAGAAAAACAGCTTTTCAAAACTCGGTTTTGTGTCGTTTCGCTTTCTAAACGGCGCCGAGACAATCCACGACCTTTGTAACTTAAAAACAGTCCAAAACCACATCAAAACACATCCAATCAACATCAAACAATCAAGCAATTCAATCAAAAACTCAACATATACGAATTTCGTCAAAACGCGATATATTTCAAAATAACGTTTTCGACTCAAAATCTTTCGAAACCAAATCACATAAAATTCATTTCAAAACGGAATAAACCTAAACGTGAGTAAAACTCACCCTTGATGCGTGAGCTATTATCGAGCCGAAGTCACCGAAGTCTCAAAATCCCCAAACAAAACCCTATAATCATCAATCCGCTCCCAACTTCGAATCGAGCTTCAATCCGCTTTCAATCTTCTTTGGGTCCGCTTCTAATCATGTGTAAACCATCAAAATCATCTCAAACACCAAAATCATCTCCCAAAACCCTCAAGATTCGAAATCCACAAAAAGGGGAAAAATGGGTGAGAAGCTTACCTAGCTCTTGGGAAACAAAAATGGAGGGAGATGATGATGATGATGATGATGATGATGATGAACTTGGGGCTTGGGTTCCACTTCTTCTTCTTCTTTCTCCTTTCTTCTTTCCTCTTCTTCTTTTCCTCTTCTCCTCCTCTTCTCTGTTTCACGTTTCCTTTCTTTCTTAATTCTCTTTTCTTTCTTTTCTTATATATTAAGTGGTAATGTGGTCAAATGACCACATTGCCCTTAATCTCTAATTTCGTTTCTAAATCGTCTTTGATCCGTATTAACCGGTTAACGATCCTAAGACAACCAATAATTAACTTTAGCACTCAATAATATTACTAATCAAGTACTAAAATAATTCAATTGGGTTAACATCCAAATAATTCGACTAATTATTTTGAGGATGTTACACTACTTCATGATAATCTTGCTAAACATATACTAAATAGTAAAACTATATCGACTACTAAACTTTACGTTTGATTTACTATAGCATAATTTTGGTGGCTCTCATGTCTATTTAAACAAAAATAATGTATTAAAATTTGACTATTCAAATAACAAAATGTAAAACTATTAAGAATGGGTATAACAAAGATTACCATCTATATACAAAAAATTGGAGACACGCAATTTTCTTCAATAAACAAAACTGTATAAACCACACATACTAGTTTAATATAAAAAATACTATTTATACATAAAGAATTCGAGAGACACAATTCTAATAGGTATATGATCCATGTCATTTCAAATGCGCTATAATATTATGGTAATATATGAAATTACAACAAGATAATAAACAATTAGGATGGAAAATAAGAACATAAGAGTGTCTAGTTCTTTAGCATCTAGTCATACATTCAATTGTTCTTATTCATTCCACTTTTTAATGCAACATTTTTATTTGGAATTCTAAGCATAAGAAAGAAGAAAAGTTACATTTTTCCGTAATCCATGAGTTACTACACCAATATTAGAAATAACAAATGTCATAATCACAAATCATATGCTAATGACCTTTAAATAGGATAATAATCACATTTACCACATCAATGGTCATCACCATAAACTTTGTTGTACCATAATTATAATGTGAATCATTCACTTCTGGGAATGAACTTCAATTCATTAAGTGGTTTGTGAGTATTCTTTTCAATCACCATATCACATAATCTTGATTCATAATATTTTTGGAAATATTTTCTCATTTTGCTAATTTATGAGAATATTTGAGACATCAATTATATGTCATTTCTCTTGATTTCTTTTGCTTCAAAACATACTAAGATCAAATAAATCTTATAGATTACAATCATTGTATAAAAATCGAGTTCTTTAGGAACTCGATGACAAATCTTTCATTTTTAAATGATAAAAGAAAAAACATACTTTCTAATCAATTGTTCTTCAAGAATTATACCACAGAATCTAAATATTGATGAAAAAAATCATGCTTCAAACAATCCTACAGGGATGCTTCAATATTAAGTTCTTCTTTCTTTGAGTTCTTCAAGAACTATCACAAATATTCACAAACAATGATAAAAAAAAAATAATTCTTTGTGAAATTTTAATTTTTCAGGAACTATACCACAATACTTCTTCAATGATAATCAAGAAAAACCATATTATGAGAAATCCTTCAGGGATGCTTTGATATTAAATTTTTAAGTTCTTCAGGAACTGTCTCACAAGCGCACATAGAAACAGTTATTTGTGCAATCCTTTAGGGATGCTTATAATGGATTTATTATCCTTTAGGAACAAGATGATTATGCCGTCAATCATATGGTAGAGCTTCGTGCTGATAACGTGTTATGAAAATAACCAAAATTTGAGTAAGAACAAATATGAAACATCATATAAGAGAATAGATATGAAGAAAAGAGAAGGAGATAATGAGAGAGTCTTTCCATTATGGTCGTCAAAAGTATCCTTTTACACTAAGATATGGTCCTATTTATAGGTCACAAAAGGTAAGTGAATGATCAACATTAAGAGCCCTAATAATCCACTCAATAATGGGTTAGTGGAAAATGGAAGACTAGGAAACATGGACATCCACTAAACTAATTATTCATAACAGTGAGCCTTTAATTGAGTTGTAAGAAATTAAAAAGATGATGTGAAAAAAAAAAACCAAAATACTACTTTCGGGTGCTTCTAGGGTGAGGGAGCAAATCAAATCCTCACCGGTGAACCACTAAAATTGATCGTAGGATATAATGTAAAATGCTATGAGTGGTTAGATTGAATCGACCAGTATTAAATCTCAACCGTTGATGAAACTTTATACCACTTCCTACGTACGGTCATATTTAATGGTTTAACCAGTGAGAAAATTGATTTGCTCTCTCACCCTAGAAGCACTCCTACTTTTCATGCACTCTCAAAAATCGTATCTTCAACATTGCAATCTTCCAAGTTCCAACTAGTATTCATGTTTTTTATTTTTATTTTTAAAAAATGCATTTTTAAAGTGTAATTCTTAACTTTTTTTATTAAGTGCAAACTATCAAAATATGTATTTTTAAATTAATTAAGAGAAATTGCACTTTTAATGTGTGATTTCCCACCTTCATTGTTTGCTTTAAAAAATTTTAAAAATTTTTTCTATAAAAAATAATAATTAAGGGGATTAATTATGTTAATTGTTATGCTAATTAAATCTAAAAATGAGAAAAACATTATTTATTAAACATTTAATAATATAAAAATTACAAAGGTTGGATAGAACCACCAGCAACATCTGGACATTGTTTTTCTATTATGACTCGGTACATAATCACATTTCCTTGGCGAATATGTATCCTTAATGTTCATCTTTAGAAGACTCTTCTTTAGTCTTCATATATCTTCATTGTGACACACCTATACACCTTGATTTTGGGGGCCAATATCCTTCTTTAGTCTTTATATGTGTTCAATATCATTCTTGGCTATCTAGGCCTTCCCATACAAAAGTTGTATAGTTAAAATTTTTCGGGATGTGCACAACTAACACTAACATTGTTATTAAATGATCTTTTTTCAATGGTGTTTTGATATTCCCACGTATCAAATAGTCAAGTTTGCTTTCTTAGACACCGGAGCGGGGTCAACGACCCCTAAAACCATAAAAAAAATAGTCAAATTTGCGGTTATCGCATGCATAGAGGCATGTGCGCATGTTTGGGGTACATTCATCGATCTCTCATTACCCACTCTTTTTTACGAAATGAAGCTATGCAGTTGAACACCTTTCATTGACACACCGAACAACATACCCTATGAGATTGGTGTTAATATAGACTTTTTTTTGCCTCACTAGCTAAAAATTTCTAGATCCATCATCCTCTCATTCTACTCTCTCTTTCTCCATTTTTTCAGCACTTTCTATCTCTCTCCTAAAATGAATAAAATAAACCCAAGAGCACTTGAATGAGATGGTAGGGGTCTCTTCCAGTTTAACCAAGGTCTTGGGTTCGAATCCAACATTGGGCTTGGGCATGCAACAATGTTAAATCTCTAGAGGGAGAGCTTTGCCGCCCATTGTGATCCTACCCGGCTCGAGGGATTAGTCTCTGTAGTTCTGCGCGCGGTGGATACTCAAGTTTATATAAAAAAAACTACCAAAATAAAAAAGCAATTGTCATCTATCATCCTCGTGATATCTAAATGATATCATTGCCCAAGAAGATATATTTCTCTTATGTTATGGGCCATGGTCCGGTAATATGGTATGTTATTTTATTTTCACCAAAGGAGAAAAAGTTTTACCAACTTGGTTGTCCAACCCCACAAATTTAGGCAAACTATTGTAATATTCATTATAAAATCTTTGAATAGCAGAAATAATCACCTAGATCAATATCTCTGAAGATAAATAAATAATTGTGTTGATTTTTTTACAATAAATTATTCTACGGTTAAATACATAATTATGTAGTTAAAAATACTTTTAAAAAAATAAAAAGACTATTAATACGGTAAATATCTAATTTACTGCATATGGTTTGCAAAATTGTATATCGTAAATAGCTTATTTATTGTAGTCAATTTGAAAAATCATGTATTGTAAATTAGCTTTTTATGGTAGTAACAACAAATAAAATCATGTATCACCCACTACAGAGGTTCTCACGTTGGTAGCAGGAGTTGAAACCACGCTCTTGCAGGGAATGAGCCAACTCATTACCAACCGAGGCAACCTTCATTGGCAGACAATTTACGGTAGATAGAAAGATGTCTGAATACAATATAAATTCTTAGAACATTTTTGAAATGTTGCTTATTAGGGGAAGGGACTGTCTTTACATATTGAGGGGGTGTCTTTAATAACAACCTTAAATTTTGGGCTGGGTTTTAAATCTAATCGTGGCGCGCTTAGCAACTAGCATAAGGGCAGCCCCAGTCTTGAAACAATAACGTAATAGACCACACGTGATAGAAAGTTATGCAAGTATGAATTAATTAAATTGTATTCGACCAAAAAAAAAAAGAATTAATTAAATTGTATAAGGGATTGTTTTTTGCACCCAACTTTCTAATCTGCACCCTTGTTTTCTCCCTCTTTTTTGGTGTAAACATGATATCCTCTGTGTGCAACTACATAGACTAACATCTTCGAGCCCGGCAGGACTACAATGGGCGGCAAAGCTCCCCCACTTCAAGAGTTTTAACACTGTTGCATTTCTAAGACTGACTTCGAAACCAAGACGTTGATAAGTTGGAAGAGACATAAACCACTTCATCCAAGCGGTCATTGAGTCATATTTTCTTCCTTCTAAAATAGCCCAAAATCTGTTTATGGTTGCTACTTTTGTTATATAAAAATGCACAAAAATTAATTTTGTAAATGGAAATGCGTAGCTTTGGAAACATAATTTCGGAACACATTATTTACATCTCAAATTGGATTTAAGGGTCTGTTTGAGAGTTTGGAGGGGAAGGGAGGGGAGGGGAGGGCTTGGAAAAAATAGGAAGTAGGATGAAAGACAAATGGAAGGAAGAAGGTAATATCAACTTCAATAGGAGTTTATTTTTCTTCATAAAACCAAATCCCCCCAATTTGGAGGAACTCAAAAGATGTATTGGAGGAGGGTTTTTGAAGGTTTGGGAAGGCTTAGACAAATTCTTCAAATTATTCACATCATTTTATAATAGTCTTAAAATTAAAAATATATTAATCATAATCATTCTCTTATCATTGTCTACAAAACTACTCTCTCAATTATGGTGAAATATTTCTATAGCTTTCTCTCTACTCCACTCCCCCAAACTCCCAAACAGGCCCTAAGTGTAACGTTGTGAAATTATTCATCAGTTCTTTTTTTATATAAACCAGGCATTCTCTATGCGCAATTGCAGAGACTAATCCCTCAAGCCGGGTAGGACTACAATGGGCGGCAAAACTCTCCCTTAAGAGATTTAACACGGGTGTATAGTCAAGGCTGGATTCAAACCTAGGACATTAGTTAAGCTTAAAAAGACTCATACCATCTCATTCAGGTGCTCTTAGGTTTACTCTCTAGGTTATGAATATAAAAAAGAAAACTTATACTCACGATAAAACATATAAGTAAATTTCTGTGAACTTTATTATAATTAATATTATTTTTCTCATAATATCCATAATTTAATTGAAGTGTGTTACTGCTATTTTGAGTAGCATTATTTATTGATGTGAAACAAATTCAAATGTATTTTTTTTTCGTCTATTTAGATGAAATGACAAATAAACACCTCGCACACACACTATCATTGCTCACACCCGGGTTCGAACCCGATAGTCAATGTCCCCTCTAACCGAAGGTTTTCCCTGCCTTTGACTGGGGCACCATCCTCTCTTCCTAAAATTTTTTAGAAATAGGGGATGGTGCCCCAGTCACAAGACATAAATAAAATAGAGATCCAGTTGATACTAATTTTACCTTTTTGTGTATCTAAGTTTTAGAAATTTAGGTATTTTATAATTTTTCTGGTATGAAATTATATATTTTTTAAAAATATATAATATTTTTTTGAAAAATTATTATAGGCTATTTTTTTTGTCCCCACTAATAAAATTTCATGGAGACACGAGACATTCCCGATACAAATCTTGTTGTAATACACTATACCAACCCTTTTAACTTTTTATCTATTCACATAAATACGAACCATTTAATGAATACAAAAAATTCTCATAATGTGGAAAAAAATAGTAAATACTTAATTAAAAATATAAAATAACAATCAATTTCGCCAAAACAATAAATAAAATGATAGTAAAATGAAACGGGGGAGGATGTGTATAAAAACTAAAAAGCAATTATCGCATGGGTAATTGTAGGGGTGTTCAAAACCAAACCAAACCAATACAAAATCGCAAACCAAACCAAACCAAACCGAAAACCGCAAAAAACCGTTTCTTACTGGTTTTGTTCGGTTTTGTTTTTCATTGCACCGCGCGGTTCGGTTCGGTTCGCGGTTTTAATTATAGAAACCGAACCAAACCAAACCAAACTGCAAGTAACACTAAGGCTTATCGACTTACAACCATTGTTACTAACTTACTAGCTCAAATGCAACTAAAACTCAACTCTCACTCACTTACTAGCTCAAATCCAATTAATTCTTTGACTAACTTACACAGTGGCGGACCCAGGACCCTGGGGTCAGGGGTGTCAAATTTTTTAAGGCCGGTGTCAAATGGGTGCAAAACTTGGTCTACTAGTACAATTTCAAATTTTCAGGGGTGTCAAAAATAAAATTTCAGGAGATTTAGGCTATTTATATAGGGTGTTTAGTGCAAAAAAAAATTCCAGGGGGTTCACCTGAACCCCCTGGTTACATGCCAGGTCCGCCACTGAACTTACAAACAATCCATGTTGTTGTTATATTTAAAAGTTACAATAAAATATTTAATTCAAATTCTTTTAAACATTGTCTTAGCTATCTTAAAAAAATTAAAAGAGAGTAATTTATATACTATATATATTTGAGTAGTTTTTTTCTTAAAGATTTATGTTAGCCATTTTGTATGTTAGTTAATTTTAACTTCGTTTGAAATTATGTTTTGTCTTGGAAAAACCGAACCAACCGAACCAATCTAAACTACATTGGTTTGGTTTGATTTTATTTTAGGAAGCCAACCGAATAAAACTAAATCACAATGCGAATACCGCTTGCAGTTCGGTTTACTTTTTATCTCAAAACCGAACCAAACCGCAATGCGAACACAGCTAGCTAATTGACGAGTTGTTGTTTTAAAAAGTCAGCACGTTGAAATGAAAATTGAAATGTTAACGTTGACGGGAGAAATGAGAAGTGCGTTGCGTTGACGAAAAGTAAAGTATGGAAAGAAAATAAAAAATTGTAGAAAATTAGAATAGAGTCCGTCCGAGATGAAAAGTGCGAAGGTAAAGAGGAAGAGAATTTTTTTGTCTTTCCGAAATCCCAAATCTTATCGTATGGTATCGGCGGCAGCAAAGCAGTGTGGCACACGCCGAAAGGTGCTAACAAGACGCTACACGCGTATCGTTGGCAGTGGTCCCATGCTGCACATGTCACACTGTTAGTGTCTCACCTTATTGAAACACCTTGTGTCTACCGGTCCCTCTATTCTTTCCCCACACTTCTATGCCTCTATAAAATACAGAAACCACTTTCTTTTTTAACCACATTTTGTCTGTAAAGTGATTTGGGCTGATGATCTTCATACCCATATTTTTAACTTGATTATAATATGGACTCATTTTAGAGTTTTGAAATATTGATAATTGATGTTAATAATAATGATTTGTGTTTTATGTATGTATAAAAGAAATGATTTTGTTTGTAAAAAAAAAACTGATTTTGTTTGAGCATTGTAACTTAAACACTTTAGCATTGTTTTTTGCTTATCAAAAACTTTAGCATTGTTTTTAGTTATATTCGCCTTCTTTTTACTTACAAAATTAATTCTAAGCTCTCAGAAGCTTTCCAAAAAATGCAAGAAATTTCATTTAAATTATATTTTATTTAAATTCATATTTTATTTAGCGATAAATATATTATAAAAAAGTTGATTAAATGAGATCAGTTAATTTATTATTAAAACATTATTTGATCATATCAAATTCAAAGTACCTTAAAAAGTTGTTTCTTCATTAGCTTTTTTGTTTTTTTTTTTTCTTCTTTAGTTTTATACAAGTGTGGAAGTGAGATTTAAATGCATAATCCTTCTACATTATTCAAACTCTCACCACTAACCAAGTTTTAGTTAGGGTTGAAAATGAGTTGAACTTGATTGAGCACAACTTAGACTCGATAATATTTAATTCAAATTGAAATTCAACTCGAATTTGATGTTTGATTTGAACATTTTCTTTTAACTCGAACTCAACTCAAGTATAATTGTTCTCAACTTAAGTTTAGCTCATTTATTTAACGAGTTCAATTTTTTTTTAGTCGATAGATGGATGATAAGTAGATGTGTCAATTTTGGCCGAGCTCAATAGACTGACCCGTTGGCCCGGTGATCAATGCTGGACTGGGCTCAAAAAATAGAGGCCTGTGAAGAATCATAACATTTTGGCCCATGGGCCAGATTGGGCCTATCTTTTAATGTTTTTGAACATTTTTGGTTCTTTCTCTTGTTAAAAATTGGGTTGGGTTGGGCTAGCCCGTTGGCTCAGAGTTTTGGGCTGGGCTACAAAAACACGATCCATAGATACTTGGGCTGGCCCAGCCTATTTTTGCATTTTGGTCCATTGGCCGAGCGGCCCAGTTTGACAACTCTAGTGATAAGTGCCACCTAAAACTCACACATAACTGTGAGGTCCTAAGTTCAAGCCCGGGTGATGATATCCAGGCTAACAGTTTCGACATTTGTCAGTTGAGCTAGACCTTATGGATAACGAGCTCAATTTTTAATTATCTAATGAGCCAAGCCCAGCAAACTAATTATCGAATCGAGTTTGGAACTATTTTGAGTTGGTTTAATTGTTCACCCTAGTTTAAATAAATGAAGTCTATGTTTGATTTCACTTCTACAATATGGGGGAAGTAAGGGTGTTTAGTGGTTTGGGATAATCCAAACCAACCCAATATTCAATCCGAACCGGTATGTTCGGTCCGGACATTTTCGTAATCAGGCCAAACTCGAACCAACCCAAACCAATCCATGGTTGTTTGGTCCGGGCAACTGATTTTTAAAATCAAACCCGTGAACCCGAATCAACCCATACTAGGTTATACTAGTTTTGTAATTTTAGTCGCACAAGATTTTTTTTGCTTAGGGTGTGTTTGGTTTAGAAGAGAAAGAGGGAAGAGAGAAAGATGTGAGAGAGAGACGTAAGGGAAGAGAGAGAAAGAGGTGAGAAATAGAGTTGATTAGGGGTGTTGTTTGGTTCACGTTATCTTCGCCACCACCATCAAATTTTGATTCCTCTCCCATGATCTAATCTGTTGATGCAATACAATGTTCTGAATAAAAGAATTTTTGACGCAGAACGGGTATATTTAACAATGGTTAGTATGAATAAGTGGGAAAGGGACACAGGTGGACAGTGGGGTGGTCGGCGCTCTAACGCTGATGGCTGGCAAGTGGTTACAGGTAGAAGAAATAGAAGATTTGGATCTGATCAATGTAGGAGAAAGGTGGACATTGCGTCTCGTCATGTAAGAATAGCGGATAGAGAAAAAGAGTGCACGTCTTTTTACTTCACAAACTTTCCGGAGAGATTTTGGGCAAGACACATGTTGGAGATCTTTTCCAAACATGGTAACGTGAAGGAGGTAGTGATTCCGGGTAGGAGAAACGCTCTTGGTCAGAAGTTTGGTTTTGTTCTCTTCTTGGACGTTCGAGAGATGGAGAGGATGGCAACATCTTGGACAATATTTTTGTGGAGGGGGTCAAAATTCACGTCAATCTTTCGAGATTCCATAGGGAGAAAGTAGTTCATCCTACATCTCGAGGAGCATTGGTTGCTAAGAAAAATGAGCCATTGAAAGTGTGGAAGGAGAAGCTTCCTTCGAATATAAGTCATAAGGTTGGAGAGCAAGCCAACGGTCATGGGGAGTGGAAATACGTGATCCCGGACACTACAAAAAAATTAGTCAATAGCGACAGACATTTCCCTCGCAAAATGACATAAAACCGTCGCTAATGGTCATTTGCGAGGGAATTAGCGAGGGACCAGTTCCCTCGCAGAATCCCTCCTCGCTATTGAGATTAGCGAGGGAATTTGGATCCCTCGCTAATTAGCGAGGGACTATGTCGTCGCTAGTTCCCTCGCTAATAACTGCACCTTTTCAGGTGATGGGACTCAGTTGCAGGGGTTGGTAAATGCGCAGGAATTAGCGAGGGACAGTTCCCTCGCTAATGACTGCAGTTTTCAAAAAAAAAAAATTACACGTGTCCCGTGCTGAATGACTTGTTTTTTTATATATATTTATTATTAATTAATGAATATTATATTATATTATTAATTTTGTGGTGATGTGTGGTGGTGGTGGTGTGGTGGTGGCATGGTGGTGGTGGTGATGGGTGGTTTAGAGTAGAGAGAGAAGGAGAGAGAGAGAGAGAGAGAAGTGAGAGTGGTGGTGGTGGTGGTGGTGTGGTGGTGTGGTGGTGATGGTGGTGGTGTGGTGGTGGTGGTGATGAGTGGTTTAGAGTAGAGAGAGAAGGAGAAGAGTAAGAGAGAGAGAGAGAGAGAGAGAGAGAGAGAGAAGAGTGAGAGTGGTGGTGTAATACCCTAATTTTGTCCTATCAAAAATGAGAAAATTTTATTTACTTTTGATAAAAACAATTATCTCCTTTTTATGTCATTATTTTAATTGTCACAAGTTTTCAACACAAGAAAATATTTTTATTAGGAGTAAAGAAACAAAAAATAAGCCAAGGAGGAAATAGGGGGGGTTTGTTAAAAAAAAGATTAGAGGTGCAATCGGGATTGGGCCATCTAAAACCCAATCCATTTCCAAAACCCTAGCCCAATTAACCCTAACTCATCCACCCAACCCATGACCCATGATCCAACTCACTAAAACCTAACTTTCCCTCTTCCTAACCCTAAATTCGGCCACCACTAAAAAACCCTAAAAAAAAAAAAATTTTCAACTCTCCCCCCTAACCCTAAAACTTGACCACATTCACTCTCCCCCTTTTACCCAAAAATGAGCCACATTCATTCCCCTCTAACCTTAGTCAAACTCGACCCCACACCCATTAACTCCCCCTCCTTGATTTTTGCAATTCTCTCTCTCCCATTCATTGCACTTTCTCTTTCCCCACATCATTTCCTCCTTTCCCACACACTTCATCTCTCTCTCACGTTTCCCTTCCCTCTCTCTTCCCTCTCTCACGCTTCCTCCCCATCATTCCACTCCACTCATTCATCTTTCCTCTTCTCATTTCTCTCACACGGCATTCTCTCCCTCTCCTACCACTCATTTCTTTTTTTTCTCCCATTCACTCATCCTTCTTCTCCAATCCCTCTCCTACACACCCACACTCACGGATTTTTTTCTCTCTCACACACAAACCATCATTCCCCTTCACCAACTACCTCCAAACCTTCACCCCTCCATCATATCAAATCCTTCCCAAGTCAGAAAAAAAATACTGTACAAGGCATGGTTGAAGTCAGAAGAAAACGAAGAAGGAAGAAAAAAAAGAGCTTTTGTTTCTTTGTATAAATAGGGGGGAGGCCATGACTTTAAGGACCACGGTTTTTAGAGGAGGAGGAAAGCATTTTTTCGAAAAAAAGGGTTCTCAAAAAAGGAAGAAGAAGAAGTTTTTCGTAGGCAAAAAAAAAGGGGATAGATTTTTTAGAAGAAAGAAAACAGTGAGACTTGTTCACTGTAATTTCTATTTTTTTTTTCCTTCTCCTTCCGAAATTTTTTTTTCTTTAGTTTAGATTCGTTGTATTGAAGAAATCCGGAGAAGAAAACTTCCTCTTCAACATTTCCGGATTTTGTTTAAGGTATTGCAATGTAATGTTTTAATTAATTATTGCTATTTTATTTTTTTTTTAAGTTGCTGTAATTTTGTTGTACATATTTGTTGTTGTCTCTTTCTATTTTATTTATTGCTTTTTTTTCGTTTTTAAAGTTGCTGTAATTTCGTTTTATTTGTTTGTTGCTGTTTTTTTTATTAAATTGTTGTTGTATTTTTTGTTATTTTGCTGTAATTTTCGGAATAAAATAAAATAATAAAAAAAATATTTTTTTAAAAAAAATAAATGTCGCTGTTTTTCTATTAAAAAGTGTTGCTGTTTTTTTTGTATCTTAAGTTGCTGTTTTTTTTTATGTAGATATAGTTACTGTTTTTTTATGTTAAAAATGTTGCTGTTTTTCTTGTGTATGTTTAGTTGCTGTTTTTTTTTATGTAGATATAGTCACTTTTTTTTATGTTAAAAATGTTGCTGTTTTTTTGTATTTTTAGTTGCTGTTTTTTTATGTAGATATAGTTGCTGTTTTTCTATTAAAAAGTGTTGCTGTTTTTTTGTATTTTTAGTTGCTGTTTTTTTTTATGTAGATATTGATACGGTTTTTTTTTTATGTTAAAAATGTTGCTGTTTTTTTGTATTTTTTGTTGCTGTTTTTTTTTAGTTTTGTAGTTGCTGTAATTATTGTTATTGTATATATTGTTGCTGTTTTGTTTTATTGCTGTAATATATTTTTATTCTTACTGTCTTTTATTTTAGTTGCTGTCATACTTTTTATTCTTGCTGTTTTTATCTTTTTTGCTGTTTTTCGAAATTTAGGCATTAGATTGGTTATTTTCAAAAAAAAATCATTTACAATAAGATATTCTGTTTTATAAAAATGAAGTTTCTTTTAAAATAATAACATTAAGAATGTTGTTTTTTTAAATGGTTACTAATTTTCGGAGTAAAAAAAAAAAGTGTTAAAAAAAATGTTGTTTTTTTATAAATGGTTACTAATTTTCGGATTAAAAATAAACCTTTTTTTAAAAAATAAAAAAAATATTTTCTTAAAGGAAATGGTTATTAATGTCACTACCCTTTTCTAAAAAAAATATATAATAACAAAAATCTCTTTTTTTCAAAAAAAAAAAATAAAAAGGCACCCTTTTATTAAATAATAACTATGACCAAAAAAAAACAAAAGAATTTTTCTCCATAATCCGTTTTCAAAACACCAGGCTCGTTTAGTCTAGGTTCTGTTTTTAAGAAAAAAGCGCTTCAAGAATCACGTGTTCTAGAGTAGAATAGTAAAAAAGAAATCAATCAACCGTTTTTTAGCGTCAAAACGCTACTCGCACCCTCAACGGCTGTTTCTAGCGTCAAAACGCTATTCACACCTCCCTTTTTAATGCAACTCCTTTATTATTTGCACCCCCCCTTTTATCACCTATTCCGCTTTTATTCACAACGTGATGCTTCCGAACCGTTCTTTTTTCTTTCTTTCGAATAATCAAATTCGCATAAAAAATAGGTTGTTACTAGTGGTCACTCTGAGCCTTGCTTGTTCGACCGTCAGGACTAACCTTCTTTTTTTTACAGCGGATTAGTAGCGGTGATCACTCTGAGGTTACTCGTTTGATCATCGCAAACATCCGCCTAAACTTCTTTTTTTAGTTAATAAAGTACAAACATAATTTTGACTCCTTTTTATCACGCTTCCCGGTAAGCACGTTTTCAAACGAACGAAGCGCTCGGTCACAAACCGGGTATTTATAACAGTCACTCTGGGCCCCGCCCGTTTGAACGCTGTAAATACCTTCTTTTCCGAATAAGCCATTAATGACGACCACTCTGGATTTATCTGTTTGGTCACCATGAACGGCCTCTAGTTTTCGCAAACTTTTCGAAAAAATAAAAAAAATACCAACACACAAATATTTTCTACCCGAGAACTACGTAGCTTTGATTTCTCCATCGCACCCGGAGATACGTAGGAGCGGGGGCCCACTCCTGTCAAGCGCAAAAAACTAAAATTTTTATTAAGTCTTCCTTTCTTTTTTTTTTCTTCTTCGCAGACAATCAAAATGGGTAAATAAAGTATCTTCTTTTAAAACTAACTTTTTCTACACATTAAATTAAAAGGTAACCTTTTTAGGATGTTGCGGGGTGCTAGTACCTTCCTCGCACTTAATCGACCCCCGAACCCAAAAACAAAGGTTTTTTCAATGTTTTCCTAAAAATAAATATTGATGGCGGCTCCATTGTTCAAAAGCAACGAAGAATCCCTCCTCCGGATTTTTCGGTCGCTACAGCTGGCGACTCCACTGGGGACTATTTAAGAGGGTCAAGCCTATTTTAGTTAAATGTGTAGATTATTTTTAGTCTAGTGTTTTGTTTACCCTTAGTCCTTCTATTAGCATGTCTATTTCATTTATCTGTTTATTTGCTTTATTGAACCTTAGGGTAGAAGACCTATGTACTATTATCTGTATTTCTTTTGCAGCTTGGGTAGTTTAGGTTGCTTATATCACACACATCACTTACACTTGTTTATTGCACACACTCTTGAGCGGGGCCCTATACCCGGGTCTAAAAAAAACCTAGGACGAGTGGAGGCGATTAGTGTCAGTCATTCTGGATTTTATCTGTCTGACTCTCATGAAAGCCTCAGCCAGAGTACGCTCTTTCGTGGTATCCCACACCAGGTAGCTCGCTATCGTTGTGGGTCATATCACGAAGGAGATTTCAGCTCTGGAGACCCTTGTGAGGAAGTGATTAGAGCCACTTGAGAGATTGATCACACAAGTAGCCCTAGACCGTGACCTATAAGACCTAACCTGTTTAGGACACAAGGGCAATTCACCTACCCGCTGCGTCATCGCAGATATTGTTTTTTTTAAAAAAAAAATCATCAAGCCATAAAAAAAATCATCTATCTCCTTTTCCTTTTTACGTGTATATGATGAGACACATAGTTAATGTTTTCTCAAGGTTGAATCACTAAAAAAAAAACTTCTTTTTTTAACACGTGCAACATCATTCTTCTTTCATCCATCATACAGAATCATTAGTTCAAAAAAAAATGATAAAAGTCCTTACATGCATTCGTTTCATTAAGCATAAAACTCGTACACAGGCATGTTTCCATTCATTCACTTGTCCGTGCATTACTCATTCATTCATATACTCATATCATGTATCCCGTCAACAGAGTAAGGGACAAACTGGTGCGTCAACATCGTTACTGGACTCGTGCTCAGGCTAGAAATATGGAAGCAAATCAGGACAATCCGCCTCAAGATAACCCGGATCAAGGCAATCCACCTCAGAACCTAGGCAATCAAGAGCTTAGGGCAGAAATAGATGGGATGAAAGAACAGATAGCTGAAATCTTGAAGGTTCTACAAGCTTTGAGGGGAAGGGACACAAGTGAAGATGTCCCCGCTGGGAACACGGAAAATCAAGCGACCGACCCTCCTCCCCCCAATGGACTCGGGATCCCGCATACGGTGCACCCCACTGGGACTGAGGACCAATGTTACATATGGCCTCCTTACAGACTTCCACAACCTCCGACAGTCAATGCTAATCCAGAAGACGGTCCCTCAGGAGTCGCGGGCCAACAACAGCCTACACCAACGGAGCACGATTCGGGGGCACCACAAGTTCAAAACCCGAACCCCGTCGTCGTACCGCAAAGACTCCCACTTAGCTGCCCTCCACCGCTGGTAGATAACACTCAAGCTCAGAGTCCCACTCTCAGGAACCCCACTCATTCACATACCCCAAATGTGAACCCAGCCATGGTACCGATGATTCATCCTTACTATGGTACGAGTGGACGTCCTCACAATTACTCTATGGAGAACCCTCAAGGCAAAGACAAACTACAAATACTTGAGGAACGATTGAGAGCAGTTGAAGGATCCAATATTGGGGCAACCGGCGCTTATGACTTGTGTCTCGTCCCTAATGTGGTCATTCCTCCCAAATTCAGGGTGCCAGATTTTGATAAATACATGGGTGTAACCTGTCCTGCTAGCCATCTGACCATGTATTGTAGAAAAATGGCTGCCTTTGCACATGATGATAAACTGCTCATTCATTACTTCCAGGACAGTCTAGCTGGGGCAGTCTCAAGATGGTACATGCAGTTGGAACGCAACCACATTCGATGTTGGAAAGATCTGGCCGATGCTTTCCTCAAGCAATATAAATACAACATCGACATAGCTCCCGATAGAGCACAGTTGCAGAATATGGTGAAAAGAAACCATGAATCATTCAGGGAGTACGCCCAACGTTGGAGAGGACTAGCAGCGCAGGTAGCACCACCTTTACTGGAAAAGGAGATGGTATCCATGTTCAGGGACACTTTGCAGTCACCCTTCTATGACAGGTTGATTGGGAGTGTATCCTCTAACTTCTCAGATATGGTCACCATAGGGGAAAGGTTAGAAAGCGGAATGAGAAACGGGAAAATTACTCACGGTTCAACCGAAAACGATGAAGGAGAAACCAATTCCATAACAGGACCAGGGAAAGCCTCTTACGCTTCCAAAAACCGTCCCCAAGCCCTGCACTTATCTACCCAAACCAATGGAATCCATGGGCCACCAAACTATCCAGAAAGGAAGCATGTACCGTTTGATCCAATTCCCGTATCCTACTCAGACATGTTCAACCACCTCACCAGTCACAACTTAATCTCCCCCCGCCCGATGAGACCTATTGAACCTCCTTTCCCGAGGGGCTACGACCCAAATGCCACATGCGATTTTCACGCAGGCGCAATTGGGCATTCAGTGGAAAACTGCAAGGCGCTGAGACATGTGATTCAGGATCTGATCGAATCCAAATGGTTGAACTTCAATGAAGGCAATAACCCCTTTCTAGGGGCATGAAGAGTCATTTGTCAATGCTATTGAAGGCGTTCAAAATGCTAGAGAGGACATCATCATCCTTGTGCGCCGTTATCCTGCATTTAAAGTACTTATGAATTGGGGGACCGTCGATTTTCTTGTGATTTTTAGTTCAAAGTAATTTTCTTGTAATGCAATCCTATGGCTCTGCCCAAGGCCTTAGGACATTTCAATAAGGGCACACATGTTTCTTTTCAATATCAATATTAATAAAATAGCATTTTGAATTTTGCCATAAACTTCTTCGCTCATTCGCTCGATTCGCTTCTTCCTCCATCCTCTTTCAATTTCTACTAATGCAGATCTAAATAATTTGTCCTTGGAAATAACAACATCGTTGACTCATATCATAACTTCTATCAGCCCAAACTAAGGAAGATGTAGAAGATAACTGGGAAAACTCCTCCAGAGGTAATGAGAATAATGAAGCAGGAGGATGAAGTGGTCCAGCTTCTCGTGGAATCAAGTGAGATGATTAACTTGGGAACGAAAGAAGGCAAAAAGATGTTAGAATGAACATCACACCAAAAGGGCAGTGAATCAAGAAAATTCGCTCGCATTACTTTGTCTGACACAAGATACCCACCGGTGTAAGAAAATCAGTGATTGTCAATAAATTTGGTCTGTCGTTACAACCTTCCAAGTAAGATCATCGCGAACAGTGGGGAAAGGTTTGTGTGGAGACCCCAAGTCGAGCATCATAACCCCTCCCCGTACCGCCCAAAAATGAATGAGGCAGTTGCAGCGACAAACAAAGAATATCAGAGATGATAGTAACCTTCAAATGCTTCTTTTTACCTTACATGGAGATCAGACCTTGTTTCACACTTCAACAGGGGCAACCCCGTGCGATGGAAGTAGCACTTCCATTAAACCTTATCAAACAAAAGGATGGTTGTTTTGTGTCATATCAGAAAAGAGCAAAGAAAGATTAACAGAAAAGAGTTCGTCCCCGACAATTTCAAGGAGACTTGGTGCCCAAGAAAATCATACTCATCCAAAAGGATCCCCGTGGAAGATGGACCCTGAACTATGAAAGACCTTATGCGGTAAAGAAATCATTCTCTGGAGGGGCCCTAACCCCCATGAAAGTAGAGGGCGAATACTTCCCGCCCCCGATTAATTCTGATGCGGTCAAGTACTATGCCTAAAAAAATGCATATAGAGAAAAGAGAAAAAATGAGCCAAGAAAAACAAGCTCGCTAGGCTGAAAACCCGAAAGGGCGGCCTAGGCAAAAATTAGAGCGACCCGGTGGATTGAAAACCCGAAGGGGCAATCCAGGCAAAAATTAGGGTCAGGAAGTTGGACTAAATAAATGTTTAGGCAATCAACAAAAGCCGGATAAGGAGTTGATCAAGGTCATGAATATGAGCGGCCGACGTTGTTACTTCAAGGACACTAACTACCCAAAGATCTGCTTAGTATTTTTGCCTTTTCATTTCTTTCAAATTCTTAATATGCTCTCAAGCCAGTGTCCCTTTCGCACACTCGGCTCCAGTCTTAATGTCAAACACTTTCCCTTCTTCTTTATTTTCCCTTGTTTTGAAATGACATTTTATGGTAGTTGATATTGAATTGTGAAACATGTGCATGACTACAAGCATTACAGATTATTACGAAATTTCTAAAGATCACATAAACGAGGCGATCTCTCATAAATAAAATTGTAAAAAAGATAAATACATGCAAGATCCCTTCAAAAAGGCGAATGATAACAATAGGCCGCACTTCAATAGCACTACTTTGGGCAACTCCCGTATCTTACGTCGAAAGTCCTGCGAGTTGATCAACAAGAAGGGGCAAGAAAGAGCAAAAGAGCAAGAGCAAAAGAGCAAGAGCAAAAGAGCAAGAGCAAAAGAGCAAAAGAGCAAAGCGAAAGAGACAAGAAAGAGCAAAAGAGCAAGAGCAAAAGAGCAAAAATGGTCAAAAAAAAAAAAGAAAAGAAACAACAAAAAAAAAAGAGGAAAAAAACAAAAGTCATCCATTACATTTCATTCATCATTCCACTCAAAACCAATCATCACACATGCATACAATTACATGCATGTCATATGCATAGCATCTGCTGTTTTTCAACTTTAAGTGTCGGTCCTTCCAGTTTTTAACGAGCATCGATCCTACATCAAACCAAATCACAATGTTAGCACCAAGTCTAGCAGAGATCCCTCAGGCCAACAACGGTCCTTCAATCCAGATCGCATGTCGCGTTATCGAGCAACCGACCGATCAACCGACCCCAGGTCCTTCAGTTCAGTTTGAATCAACACGTCCTTCAAACTCTACCCTCAGATCACTACGTCGACACTGAGCACGACGGATCATCCGACCCCAGGTCCTTCAGGTCAATTCGAATTAACACGTCCAAGCAACGACTTCGAACCATACCACCAGATCACTAAGTCGACACTGAGCGCGACGGATCGCCCGACCCCAGGTCCTTCAGACTAGCTGTCTCAGCCTAAGACTCAGTGTATGTCCTTCGCGGCCGCTCGAAAAAAGGCCACCCCACAAACAGACCGCATTACTAGTACCATAAGCTAGTTGCGCTCCTTCGGACCCATCGGTCCCTCAGGCTTAGGCATGCCCTTCAGACCCCGACGGTCCCTCAGTCGAACTCAAGTCGATACGTCAAGCATTGATTTTGAATTAGACCATCAGAGCCCCAGTGCTCCTTCAGATCCCCAGCAATCCTTATTTACTTCCTCTCCAAATCAACCCAGTTTTTCATAAATTTTTCAAAACAAAAAAAAAAACCAAAATACCTCAGTCTGGGCAAAATTAGCGTCTTTTTTATCTTTATTTCTATTTTCCTCGAGAAATTCGGAATCCCTCCGATTTCCTAGCAAAATATAAATAAAGAGGGGCAGCTGTAATACCCTAATTTTGTCCTATCAAAAATGAGAAAATTTTATTTACTTTTGATAAAAACAATTATCTCCTTTTTATGTCATTATTTTAATTGTCACAAGTTTTTAACACAAGAAAATATTTTTATTAGGAGTAAAGAAACAAAAAATAAGCCAAGGAGGAAATAGGGGGGGTTTGTTAAAAAAAAGATTAGAGGTGCAATCGGGATTGGGCCATCTAAAACCCAATCCATTTCCAAAACCCTAGCCCAATTAACCCTAACTCATCCACCCAACCCATGACCCATGATCCAACTCACTAAAACCTAACTTTCCCTCTTCCTAACCCTAAATTCGGCCACCACTAAAAAACCCTAAAAAAAAAAAAATTTTCAACTCTCCCCCCTAACCCTAAAACTTGACCACATTCACTCTCCCCCTTTTACCCAAAAATGAGCCACATTCATTCCCCTCTAACCTTAGTCAAACTCGACCCCACACCCATTAACTCCCCCTCCTTGATTTTTGCAATTCTCTCTCTCCCATTCATTGCACTTTCTCTTTCCCCACATCATTTCCTCCTTTCCCACACACTTCATCTCTCTCTCACGTTTCCCTTCCCTCTCTCTTCCCTCTCTCACGCTTCCTCCCCATCATTCCACTCCACTCATTCATCTTTCCTCTTCTCATTTCTCTCACACGGCATTCTCTCCCTCTCCTACCACTCATTTCTTTTTTTTCTCCCATTCACTCATCCTTCTTCTCCAATCCCTCTCCTACACACCCACACTCACGGATTTTTTTCTCTCTCACACACAAACCATCATTCCCCTTCACCAACTACCTCCAAACCTTCACCCCTCCATCATATCAAATCCTTCCCAAGTCAGAAAAAAAATACTGTACAAGGCATGGTTGAAGTCAGAAGAAAACGAAGAAGGAAGAAAAAAAAGAGCTTTTGTTTCTTTGTATAAATAGGGGGGAGGCCATGACTTTAAGGACCACGGTTTTTAGAGGAGGAGGAAAGCATTTTTTCGAAAAAAAGGGTTCTCAAAAAAGGAAGAAGAAGAAGTTTTTCGTAGGCAAAAAAAAAGGGGATAGATTTTTTAGAAGAAAGAAAACAGTGAGACTTGTTCACTGTAATTTCTATTTTTTTTTTCCTTCTCCTTCCGAAATTTTTTTTTCTTTAGTTTAGATTCGTTGTATTGAAGAAATCCGGAGAAGAAAACTTCCTCTTCAACATTTCCGGATTTTGTTTAAGGTATTGCAATGTAATGTTTTAATTAATTATTGCTATTTTATTTTTTTTTTAAGTTGCTGTAATTTTGTTGTACATATTTGTTGTTGTCTCTTTCTATTTTATTTATTGCTTTTTTTTCGTTTTTAAAGTTGCTGTAATTTCGTTTTATTTGTTTGTTGCTGTTTTTTTTATTAAATTGTTGTTGTATTTTTTGTTATTTTGCTGTAATTTTCGGAATAAAATAAAATAATAAAAAAAATATTTTTTTAAAAAAAATAAATGTCGCTGTTTTTCTATTAAAAAGTGTTGCTGTTTTTTTTGTATCTTAAGTTGCTGTTTTTTTTTATGTAGATATAGTTACTGTTTTTTTATGTTAAAAATGTTGCTGTTTTTCTTGTGTATGTTTAGTTGCTGTTTTTTTTTATGTAGATATAGTCACTTTTTTTTATGTTAAAAATGTTGCTGTTTTTTTGTATTTTTAGTTGCTGTTTTTTTATGTAGATATAGTTGCTGTTTTTCTATTAAAAAGTGTTGCTGTTTTTTTGTATTTTTAGTTGCTGTTTTTTTTTATGTAGATATTGATACGGTTTTTTTTTTTATGTTAAAAATGTTGCTGTTTTTTTGTATTTTTTGTTGCTGTTTTTTTTAGTTTTGTAGTTGCTGTAATTATTGTTATTGTATATATTGTTGCTGTTTTGTTTTATTGCTGTAATATATTTTTATTCTTACTGTCTTTTATTTTAGTTGCTGTCATACTTTTTATTCTTGCTGTTTTTATCTTTTTTGCTGTTTTTTCGAAATTTAGGCATTAGATTGGTTATTTTCAAAAAAAAATCATTTACAATAAGATATTCTGTTTTATAAAAATGAAGTTTCTTTTAAAATAATAACATTAAGAATGTTGTTTTTTTAAATGGTTACTAATTTTCGGAGTAAAAAAAAAAGTGTTAAAAAAAATGTTGTTTTTTTATAAATGGTTACTAATTTTCGGATTAAAAATAAACCTTTTTTTAAAAAATAAAAAAAATATTTTCTTAAAGGAAATGGTTATTAATGTCACTACCCTTTTCTAAAAAAAATATATAATAACAAAAATCTCTTTTTTTCAAAAAAAAAAAATAAAAAGGCACCCTTTTATTAAATAATAACTATGACCAAAAAAAAACAAAAGAATTTTTCTCCATAATCCGTTTTCAAAACACCAGGCTCGTTTAGTCTAGGTTCTGTTTTTAAGAAAAAAGCGCTTCAAGAATCACGTGTTCTAGAGTAGAATAGTAAAAAAGAAATCAATCAACCGTTTTTTAGCGTCAAAACGCTACTCGCACCCTCAACGGCTGTTTCTAGCGTCAAAACGCTATTCACACCTCCCTTTTTAATGCAACTCCTTTATTATTTGCACCCCCCCCTTTTATCACCTATTCCGCTTTTATTCACAACGTGATGCTTCCGAACCGTTCTTTTTTCTTTCTTTCGAATAATCAAATTCGCATAAAAAATAGGTTGTTACTAGTGGTCACTCTGAGCCTTGCTTGTTCGACCGTCAGGACTAACCTTCTTTTTTTTACAGCGGATTAGTAGCGGTGATCACTCTGAGGTTACTCGTTTGATCATCGCAAACATCCGCCTAAACTTCTTTTTTTAGTTAATAAAGTACAAACATAATTTTGACTCCTTTTTATCACGCTTCCCGGTAAGCACGTTTTCAAACGAACGAAGCGCTCGGTCACAAACCGGGTATTTATAACAGTCACTCTGGGCCCCGCCCGTTTGAACGCTGTAAATACCTTCTTTTCCGAACAAGCCATTAATGACGACCACTCTGGATTTATCTGTTTGGTCACCATGAACGGCCTCTAGTTTTCCCAAACTTTTCAAAAATAAAAAAAATACCAACACACAAATTTTTCTAACCAAGAACTACGTAGCTTTGATTTCTCCATCGCACCCGGAGATACGTAGGAGGGGCCCACTCCGTCGAGCGCAAAAAACTAAAATTTTTATTAAGTCTTCCTTTCTTTTTTTTTTCTTCTTCGCAAACAATCAAAATGGGTAAATAAAGTATCTTCTTTTAAAACTAACTTTTTCTACACATTAAATTAAAAGGTAACCTTTTTAGGATGTTGCGGGGTGCTAGTACCTTCCTCGCACTTAATCGACCCCCGAACCCAAAAACAAAGGTTTTTTCAATGTTTTCCTAAAAATAAATATTGATGGCGGCTCCATTGTTCAAAAGCAACGAAGAATCCCTCCTCCGGATTTTCGGTCGCT